>CAAKHC010013321.1:82574-94778 GCA_901007825.1 Macroramphosus scolopax
GGGTCCCCCCCCCCCCCCCCCCCCCCCCCCCCTTACTCAGCTAAGTCTCATCAACAAGAGAAAAAAAAACGCACCATAATCACTAACCACGTACCAACAAATGTGGGTACGAGCCCGCGTGTTGTGTGAATATTGTTTTCCCCGAGTTAATATTTCTCTCCGGGAGGCATGAATCATACTCAACATCGCTGGGCAACATGATTCATCAGACGTTTCTGTCCTCCAAAAACCAAATGGAGCACATTTGGATACATTTTGAACACAACAAAAAAAACAAATTAAAGGTTAAAGGTCACTGCAAGGAAATTTCTCGTATATTTGCTTGTTATTTATACTTGTGTTTACCCTCTCTCTTCGTTCTCAGCATAAAGGGGTTTCACTGCCTCCCTGCTTAATTTACATGAAATAGTTTCCCGCTTGCTGGAAAGGTGATTACAGCGTTTTCAGCTGAATCCTTTGCGGTGCCACTGTGTTTACTCTCCATCGCCCACAGACTCTTCCGTGCAACACGCCAATAGATGGAGCTGTGGGTTTGAGGAGGAATGAGAGAGGAAGAGGAGGAGGAGGAGGCGGTGAGGAGGGTGACTTTCTCAACACTTGAAGTTGAGACAGAAGTGTGGTGAAGCCACAGTGTCGAAATCTTCGGGGCAACTCATTAGTGGCGCCGTGCCCACTGATGTCCCTGCGTTCATAACCGTGTGTGTTTACATTCAAAGGAGCGAGCGCACTAACGCTGTGTGTCCCCGAGGACGGTGTCGCCATTAAGTTAATGATGTCTTCTTGATGATGCAGGGGGAAAGTTTTTCTTAGGTAATGGTCATTTTACCTAAAACGATGAGGAGACGTCTCCAGAAACACAGTCTTGGGACCACCGTGTGTGTGTGTGTGTGTGTGTGTGTGTGAGGATGTTTGTGTGCTGATTTGCGCGTGACAGCACGTGCAGGATGCTTGTGCACTTGTGTGTGTGTGTGTCTGTCAGGCTTCCTGCTGCGCGGTGCGGCTGGGAGCCCTAGCGAGGGTAAAATTCCATTCTCTCGGCGGAGCAGCATTCTGCATGAGCCAATTCCCAGGAGACACTGCTCTGCATGTCCTCCAGACAGCCAAGCTGAGGCACAGGCTCAGGCTCGCTTATTAACTGACCTGAGGGGGGGCGGTGGTGGAGGTGGAGGGAACGAGGGAGGAGGAGGAGGAGGAGGAGGAGGAGGGGGGCAGAGATGGAGAATGGAGGAGGAGGGGGGAGGGTGAGCCCAGGGAGGCAGGAGGAAGCGGTGGGTGAGGAGAGGGGGAGGTGGTGTTGGGAATTATGGGTTTGTGCGTAGGTGTGTGCGTGCGTGCGTGGTGGTGTGCGCGAGTCTGAGTGTGATCAGGGGTGATGGGTTGTGGGGATATGAGAGTGCGTGTGTGTGTGTGTGTGTGTGTGTGTGTGTGTGTGTGTGTGTCAGAGGCAGAACTGGTTGAAAATATTAACTCTTTGCTTGCCGAGCGGCTTTGCTGTGAACATTCAGCAGAGGAAAAAAGAAGAATGTGACAGTCTAACAAGCTTTGTATCCTTCTATTCCACACAAGGACGTGTTGCCACCTCGTTAAAGGGGGGGTCACAAGTTTCACAAAAGCACAAACTATGTACTTTGCCATTTTCTGAACTTGTAACCACGCAATTTCGCAAGCTATCCTTTCATGCGTCTGTTTTGGTGGCCATGAGCTTCAATGGCTGCAGGATATTGGTGCAAATATGATTTTACACTTTCACCTTTGCAAACACGGGTTCTTTTCTGAAATGGAACTAAAAGCCTCCACTCCCAATATTAATCTATTTACACTAATTCGTCATCCCTGTGTGCAAATATTAGTTTGTAGTTTTGTGTGTCTTCCCGTAATTGCTTGACACGACTGTAAGACTCATTTGTCAACTGGTATGAGGAGAGAGCATAATTGAAAAGTGCTTTTCAATTACCATTTGTTTAACTTAAATAATGAAATAAAATACGGTGCTTCAAAGTTTTACTTCTTTTTTTTTTTTTTATTATTATTATTATTCCATCCAGCAGCGAGGAGGAAAGAGGGAGGAAAAAAAATCACTCACGGCAAAATGCAAATGAGCCTGGAAGCTATTACGATGCTAATGAGATTCCAGCGTAGAAGTTGCTGCTCCGGCATCCGGGGGTATATTTCATCCATATTTGGAAAACAGTTGTGTGCTCAAAATAGGGGACACACTTTCCTCATGTTCTCAATTCTAAGGTGTCCCCTTCAGCTGGGTCCACAACCACCTTGGATCTGGTCAGCGTTGGAGGGGAGAAGCTTTTACTTTTGAAACAGCAGGCTGCAGAGGTTTATTGCAGTCCTGCTATTTTTAGCAGCTCTGTCTTGTTTGTCAATCACAAGCAAGCTCCTTTTTTTTTTTATTAACATCACAGTTGAGCTTCCTGCTCAAATATTCTACATGTTACCACATGTTTCACACAAAAAAGGGCAAATGAGTGTGACTGTACACACACAAGCAGCGGCTGCATCAAACACAACTTTACTTTCACGCTCCGCTGTGAAACAGGATAAGACATGTTCCGGGTCCTCCCGAACTGGGGCGGCAATCGGTGCGTTCAGGTGCAAAACCTGTAGCACGGCTGCTAGGATGTGTAGTTTGTGTGCTACGGCAGGTAGGCACGGAGATAGGGTACGTTACCATAGTAACACCGAGAGGGAACCCAGCAGAAGCAGATTGTCTATATGTGTCCTGACCCATTTCCATTCTCATCCACAAGTGTTTTGTCTCCCTCACCTTGCTGTTTTACAACTAAAAGCAGCTTCTCCTTCTTCATCCTTGAAGCTTCCACCGCATTTAACAGGCAGTCAAGGCTTGAAACATTCAGCCAACGTGCACATACGTACATCCAACGCCGTAAACTCTCAAGGTGCATTTGGTTTCCTATTCACTTCGCTGACATTGAATTCACTTCACCAAGCATTAAACATAAATAGACTAAAGTATGCAGTAAAAAAGTTACAAATAAAGAACATTTTTCATGAATTGAATGGAAACGTAAATATACAATTACCTTCTCATCCAGGAAAGTCGTGCCGGCTCGTCTCAGAGCGACACTTTCTTACTCCGCTCGCATCTTCTACCATCCCTCAAGGCTCCCTTTGGTGTTTGTGTGAGTCGCAGCGGGCTTTCAAATAACACAAATGTAAATGATCGGGACTTTAAATGCTTTACAACACTTCCCGAAGATATTGTTATATTTAATAATGCATTAACCCTGTGATTGAGGTCCTGGTAGGCTTAGGTACAAAAAAAAATGGTTATTGTAAGCGAGAGATCGTTGTCGGGGTCAAGATGCAGCAGTTATTCTTAACGTCTCGTATTGACGTGGATGGCTTTACATCACATTATATGAACCGTGTCTCATGCTAAAGGGCGGCTTGTTAGACGTTATCAGACGTCGGGGGCCGCGACCAAATATCTGACGAGTGTAATTGATTGTGAATCAATTTTGAGAGTAATTTTATTTGTTGTTAATGCGAAACATCAATGTCTGACTGGTGAGGCAAACCAATCAGTGAGCATCTTCACCTCGACACGCAGGTCCCGTTTACGCGAACAATAAAACCAATTTAACATTACAATGCGTTGAATGAGCTGCTCGCTACGATATGTTGCAGCTACACTCGAGCGGTAAGCGCTTTAGGCGAGCATCCAAATCCTGTTACAAATGTCAATTGAAAAGGTCTTGAGATATTAAAAATGTATTTTTTAATTAAAGGTTTATTAATAGATTTTTCAAACTTTTTTTTCTTCGTCTTTTTTTTAATTACCAGACCAGATGCCTGAGGCATTTGGATTACAACTTTTATCTCACTCGATTCAGACTGCCTCTCCCCATTCAGCCATTTTGGATTAAAAGTCAGACTTCATAAATGCTGTTCATTAATTCCCCAGTGCGGGCAGTTAATGTGAGATCCGGTTGCAATGTTACGGTCGGTCTAAGTGTCTGTTTATTTTTAGATTCTTGTGGCTACTTTGCAGCCTAATCTGTCACGGAGGAGCGCATGGAGGGAAATCTTAATCGGTGTAGATTTTCAATGCGCCCCGGTTTGTCTGGTCTGGATAGTCGACACGTCAGTAACACGCACTGTCACACTAACGGATGTTATTGACATGTGTTGCATGGATGGAGGAGGGGGGGAGGTGGGGGTTTGTGGAAATAAATAAGAACCAGTAGACGCTGCTCGGCTTTGCACACGGTGTTATTACCGATGTTATGTTACATGTGCAGTCGTACACGGACGTCTTATGGCGTGATTAATACAACATGTGGTCGTGTGCTTTGAGGTTTATCGACGCCTTGGAAATGAATTTGTGTTGATTCCTAAAGGCGACTTGATGATTCCTAATCCAACCACTAATGGATTCACCCCAATTAAAGAAAATCTGCTGGTGGATACAAGTTCACAAATCTCCCTTTGGGGGTTATCCAAAGTCATTCTGGGAAATGTAGGAAAACGTGAAGTCAAATAGATGCAGAACGGGCGGGTTAAAGAGAGGAGATGCACCATAATAATAGATGACCAACCTTATCACACGGCCTCCTCTCCAACCCCCAAGTCCAACCTTCGCAGTTTTTGGGGACAGAGGCTTCTCTGGTGCAGCTCCCAGCCTCTGGACGTCCCTCCCCCAAGACATCAGAGACCCTCAAAGCTTTCCAACCCCGCCTCAAGACTCATCTCTTCTCCACCTTCTCCAACACCCCCATCATTGTGTATCAGTGTAGCCCGCTGTCTGTCTCCACTGTTCCCCCTCAGCTTGTAGTGGGAAGCGACTATCGCTCTTTCTTTTCATATTCTTATTATTAGCAGCCTCGTTGTCAATAAAATTTGGATTTCAGGTGACCTGAAACTGCTCGGCAACCGTGAAGCAGGAAATACGTGCAAAGTGAATGCACATATTTGTTGTTGCATCTTTTAATCATGTTTATTGCTTGTTTTGCCTGCTGAAATGTATCTGCACAATATGTTTCTGCAACTATGTGCTTTGAACTCAGTATTTTATTAATAATAAAGATATATATCTCTTGGAGGGGGATGGATGTTTATCAATGAATGGCGTCAAAGTCAGATCCTTCACATTTAAGTCTTTAAATCACTTTGCGGATGCCATCGAATGCATTGACAGGACCTTCGTCGTTCGCCTCCCCTCGTTTCCTGTCTTCTCTTCATCACCAGCTTCGCAGTAATGACACAAAATGTCCCCGAAACATTCAGTGAACAAGTCACCTGGCTGTGTGAGAATTCAGAGGTATTTACATGCCAGCGTCGCAGCGGAGCATCATCTCCTCCCACATCTTCCTTTAATCATAAATTATGCCACTTGGTGCTTAACTAGCCAGGTACTGAGATCCTGTCATTAGCCGCATTGACCCGAAGCAACACAATCAATACAATTTCATAAAAATCACATAAAACGGGCTGTTTATGTGAAGCAGCCTCGTCTGCTGTGCTGCTCAGCATCTGCTGGACTTTCGATCCGGCTCAGGAGGGACACAGAGAACTTACTTAATGTTCTGAAGACAGCAAACCCAAGCTGAAGTCAGCAGACTTGATGATTTGAAATGCATCTTTGCGACATTTTCTGTTAAATAATCCAAAGTGTTTCTTGTTTCAGCAGATGATCTGACGGCTTCATCTCATCGTCTCCAATGCAACAGTCAGCCGGCTGCAGGTAATATTAAAATCTTCTTGTTAACATCGGAGACATTTGACATTAAGCTGCTTCTGAAACAGTGTTTCAGCTGCTGCACATGATGTTTTACCTTTGTTGCTGTATGTGTGTGTTCGTTAGCGACGTTACACAAAAAAAAGATTGATGGGTTTTTAATGAAATTTCAACCAGAAGTGAGTCTTGGCGCGAAACATTAAGCTGATTTAATTTCCAGCGAGACTTGGATCAAATCCCAAGATATCACCTAAATGTTTAACTTGAACTCTTTCTGTCCAGGACATGTCGTGTTGTTGCTCTTTCTTTTGTGGCTAAGCTATTCAGTCAATATTATAAATGAAGTGTAAATATTTACAGGATCAGTGTGTGCACACTCGGTTAATCATTACTGGTTCATCTGGTCACTTTTAGAAAGAGTGTATCGATGCATTTGGACACTAAGTTTAGTTGGCACACGGGGATCTAACTTGAACTTTGCAGGAGTGCAAAACTGTCTTGAGAGAGCAGGAAACGACTTCCCTCCTCCCCCCTTCAATTCCGCACCCCCCTCCCTCCCTCTTTCCTCCCTCCCTCCTTCTCTCCTCCTCCTCCTCCTCCTCCTCCTCCTCTACCACGCTATAGCAGCGAACTAGGCAGGCCAACTTGCAGAGTGCAGCTCAGCCTCGACAGCGGCTGCTTCCCACTGGGGGTCTTCGGAGAGCATCGCACTTCCATGTGCGCTGCTGTGCCCGCTGGATGTTGAGATCGCGCCGCGCGCCTCGCCAGGAGCCAACATGTCCAACCCAACCCACGACCCGTTCTACTCGTCTCCGTTCGGACCCTTCTACAGGAGACACTCGCCCTACATGGTCCAGCCCGAGTATCGGATCTACGAGATGAACAAGCGGCTGCAGGCGCGCACAGAGGTGAGCCGACCGGGGGTAGTCGCAGCCCGCCGCACGGTCCCGTTCGGGTCGCGGTGCCGGCGGGAGGGTAGCGGGCTGCGAGGGGTCCAGTGAGGACGGAGGGAGGGGAGCAGAGGGGAGGGGGGGTGCAGGGTCTGGAGACAGGGGCTCGGGTCGCCGTGGAGGTCTGTCAATTAGGGAGATACGAACGCGATGCCAAAGTGTCAAACATTCCTGGGGTGGAAGTAAACAGACGAACCTGTTTCAGGGAGCCGCTCTTTGAATTTAAATGTGAAAGTGACAACAGAATGTGATGATGATTAGTTTCATGCACCAACTCGGATGCAAGTGACTCACCTGGGTATGAATTCATGTCTTCACATCACTGAATCAGGTGCGCGTTCCCTAACTTCAATTCAGATTTGGGCTTGTTTGCACTGCACAAAATTAACATAAGAAACGTCTGACATATTTATAAGGAAAGTTGAGTGCAAATTTCGGACTGAAACAAAATGCCTAGAAGAAGAGTGTTGAAGTCAAACCATCACATGCATTTGATTGATTTGCATCATATATTTATATATAACCTGGTTTGTACATATTTGCATGTGATGTTTGCTCAGTTAAAACACCTGCAGGAGCTCCAGCGGTGTCGCCTGCTCTGGTGAAGTTTCTTGTGACTGTTCAGGCTGTGATTTTCTCAATGAAAGTGACCCTAACTCAGAGTGAAGATGATTAAGTTTCTGATAGTTTGAGCTGTGTGTGTGTGTGTGTGTGTGTGTGTGTGTGTGTGTGTGTGTGTGTGTGTGTGTGTGTGTGTGTGCGTGTGTGCGTTTGTGTGTGTGTGTGTTTGGCGTACAGTGTCAGTCACACTGAACCTTTACTGATCCCATTGTGAATATAGCGAACATCTGTCTTCAGCATCTGTTCATTAATTCTGTAGATGAAAAGGTCTATCCAACAAATGTCCTTCTGAGGTATCTACGTAGGGATTAAAAACATGTATTTTGTAGCCGCTTCACCTTTTGATCTATTAAATATGAAGGCTGCAACTGTGGATTATTGTCGGTATTGATGGTTTTATTTTTAATAATACATTTTTTTTTTATTTTTATAAAATGTCAACCAATCTCAAATAATCCAGTGTCCTCTTAAGATGTTTGCTTTTTGTAACCTGAAGATATTCATAAAAATGTATCATGTTTGAGGAGCTGGTGCAACTAAAGTCATTTTTACTTTAATAATTAATTCAAAGGTGAAACTCCAAACAAAAAAGGTGTTTGTTTGTTTCCGATCAATTCATTTCTTTAGCTCTAAATTTAAATTCTTTTTAAATAATGATAGTTATTGTTGTTGTTTGATGCTTTAATACTGGAATTTTATCCTCACAAAGACACATACTTCAGATGGACATGTCCATTAAATGTCTTATTTTTGCCGTCATGTCGGGATCTCAAAGTCAAAGTCCGACTCCGGCTGATTTACTGCAGCAGCTTGCAGATGCTGACTTTTCTTAAGAGGAACTTGCAACTTTAAGCAGACCATGGCAATGTTGCTGAGCTGCAACGGCCCAGCCTGATGCATTATTCATGCGGAGTGGTCCAAGCAAGCCCCAGTGGACCTCAACTCCCGCGCCACACACATGCCCAGACACCGAGTGCAATCGCTATGCACACCAACTCACACACATGTGCACAGACGTACATATGGTAGACATGATACAACTGGCACGTACTTCCAGCTTGACAAACATCTAATATAGACAGATGAGAAGCAGCATATGCACATCAGTTTAAAGTATTTAATTGCGTAATGATATATTTAGTTTTCCCTTCCTTGTGACGGCAGCCTCACTCTCTTCCTCTTTCTTTGGCATCCACATAGTGTAATACGTCTTCTCTTTAGCGATGTTGTTATTGTTTGATTAAATAGCAGGCGGTGAGTATGATAGTCATAGCAGCACATAAATGCAGTGAGTTTGTTTGCATCCAGATGTTCCATGCGTCTCATTCTGGGCTTTTACTGAAATGATATAGTAATTTTCCTCAAAACTGTGGCCGTGTATTTACACAAGCCGAACACAATAGATAGTAATAGATAGCAATAGAAAAGTCCCTCTAACAGAGCTGCAGAATGTCTCTTTCACTCACTAATACGGAGGAGGAAGATTGCAAACCTACTGTACGGGCTTCATGACAGAGTATGTTTACTTCCTGTAAAGCAAGGTGAGCTGGCTGGTTCTTTAATGATGATGTGCGCTCAGGGGTCATTACACCGCTTCTTCTGCTCGGCCCATCTCCTCAGCTTAAGAAAGCAGCACACATTCATAACATGACTGTGTCGGTATCTGCGCGGGGTCAGGCCGACGATGTTTCAAAACAGGAAGTTCGACATCATCCCTGCATTAGAAGAAAAGGGCTGAATTGTCCTTCAGGATGTTTTTTTATTAAAAAAAAAAAAAATACTTCATCAAGGTTTCGCTGCTCGCAGCTGCTGTGGATCCAAATCCTTTTTTTGTTTTTGACATCTTCAGCCGATGAACTGATGTGTCACTTTGACTCCCTCATTGTTTGGGATCCCACACGTGACACTGCTGTACAAATGATTGTTTCTGTTGATCTTTTCTCTTTGACCCAGCTTGCAGAAATATCTGTAAAGCAAATTAGTAAAGACACAATGAAATATATGTCATATATGTCATATATGAGCTGAGCATTTACATTTATATAATTTTGTTTGCTGCAATCGTTTGCAGAGATAGAAGGAAACGCGCAGGGTTTTATCTCGCAAAGTGACTTTACACGTTTTTTGAGTCAACTGGACCCGAGTGAAGAGAGAAGTTGACTTCCTGTGACACTTGAACTAACAGTTATAAAACTCTCAACATTCTCAAGGAACTCAGAAACTCCTCATGTATCGATGATAAAATGATGTTAGTTAAGTTTAAGCAATTTCTAAAACATTTGAACCAGCTAGCTTCTCACTGACCAGCAGGGGGCAGCATCTTACCAGAACGTTGGTGTGTCCAACTACTTTAAAACACACCAACAAAAACAAACACATAGACTGTATATAATATCTGCCTCCACTTTCTCCCACTGTGCATATATGAAGCTGCCATATTGCACGTGGACATTATTTGGAACCAGAGTCTACGGTGTGGAGATTGGGGAAGGGACCCCGAGTGATCTGTTTACGGCAGAACAATCTTCTTTTAGGGTTTGCAATACTTGAGTTGGCGTTTCATTCCCTTTCAGCCTTGTTATGTATAATTCAAACAGCAAATGCCTCCGCAGCAACCATAACGTCGCTCACAGCAACTGTCAATCATGACATCACTTCTCGTTTTTACAGCATCAAATTACTAATGAAACCCAAACTTATCAGAAAAAGGACACTTGAACATAAATCACTTTGATACAAGCGGCGTAAAATGAAGGCAAATTATCTTTCTGAAAAAAATCATCTTGCCTGTGCTGTACTGAGTTTTTAGTTTATAGACGCCTGTACTGCAACCGGCCACCAGGGGGCAATGCCTTGCTTTTCACTTAAAATTTTTGGAGCTCTCATGGCCTCCATCTCTATATGTGTGCGGCTAAAATGAATCTCTGCCTTCACGTGGTTTTAACTTCGCATCAATACCTTTTTAAAAAAATCTGTTTCTTAGGATTCAAATTTATATCATGTACTGTACCTTTAAAAAACCTTGGCAGGAAAAAAAGACGTCAATATGAGAGGAATCTGCACCGCCACAGCCGGAGTGTGAGCTTTCATCATCACCATGTTTCTAAATTTACCTCTAAACTTACAGCAGACAACAAATTATATTGAACCGATTCCAGAGATCATGACAGTGTACAGAGATGTTTTAAGGTTCCTCGGGTGGGTGTGTCGCCAAATCTTGTTTATCCTGTCACAATGATTTCACGCCTGCAAACAGCCGTCTTCTCACCCAAGTTAAGATACTAAACCCGGTGAAAGGACGCCCATTGTTAGGGGCAAGAATAGCTCCGAGCGAAGCAAAATGACTCACGACTTCCGACTAGTTTCTCACAGGAGAAAGTTAATAAGCCTCAATATGACACCGGCTTTTGTAATAGTGTTTGGAGTCGACTGTTCCAAATGCTTCCATTTGTCTTATTCATGAGTGTGCTTTTTGAATTTGCATGGCTGGTGGTGCGGCTGCCGCTCGCAGTGGCAGGCACAGGACTCAAGGACCTGACACTTTGGAGGAGACTCACTTAGCCTGAGAGGAAGCTATAGGCTGCGAGAGTGTAAGTGACATATATCACAAGAGCATTATGCAGCTGATCCTGCAGGAGTGAACAAACGTGCTGCGAGTTTCCTTCGACCACGCTGAAACAGAAAGTGTTTTAAGCGATGGGGTGAAGGTTACAGATGGATTCAGGGTTGCTTGTTCCACCTAAAACATGTTTGATACAAATACCTAACCAGTGTCAGTCCCTCTGTTAAACAGCTAAGCTGCTATTAATTATATATGGAGGCTCAAATTTGCATTCTAAGAAATAAGACTCAAACTTAAGAAAGAAATATTCCTTTAAAGAAGAAACACTTGCCTGCTGCTTCTGTTTATTTAAAACTTTGTCTCACACGTGGAACTCTTGATTTGTCAGCGCCATTCAATCAACAATCAAACAAACATGCATCAAATCATTCTTTTGTCTGATAACTGATGATTCGGCAGGTACGGGACTCGAATCCACGTCAAACTGCGACTCTCTGTCCCTCCCCTTGCGTCTTACACCGACGTACAGCGCCGTCGTTTGGCTCTGGTGGGCATCAGCATCAGACGCCAAGGAGCCGTGACAAAGTGACGGGACGAGAGCGGGAGTATCATCGTACATCCCTAACAGACGGATAGATTAATCAGCTGCAACATTCAAGTAATGTGACATTAGGGAAATGATTCTGTGGTATACTTCCTACACACCTTCAAACCAAAAGATATAAAGCTTTTAAGATAATCTTTAAATCTATGACTCAAATAGTTCATCATATCTGAATAGTTGCCGTATTATTTTATATTATTTGCCATTTTGACCTCCTGCAGGAATGTTTCTCCCTCTGAGAAAAGCGTAAACAGTCGATGGAAACATCCAGGCACGACCTGGTGTTGTCATCCGGAGCGTGACTCTTAGTGCCATGAATAACGAGGGACTGTTGTCTTTCAGTGAACTGTTTCAGCTGCGCACGTGGAAACGAGGACGAATGAATCGGGAGTCCTGCGTGTTTGTCGGGACTCACCTTTTGAACCGACGACTGCGCCGCAGCTTAAACAGCTCTGCCCCCTGTGATGACTCGGGGTCTGTTTCTATCTCAACCTTATTACCTGCTCCATTCATACTTATTACCTGCCCGGCTGTATTCCTGCACGGGGCTGACTGCTATCCCATTACCTTCATTTTACACAATGTGAACCCGCTGCGACCTGGCAATCTAAACAGGCTTTGATGTAGATTTGAAGCCGTGCGTACGGTGTGACCACATTGTTTCTGTGCTGTCTCTCAGAGAGGTGGTGGTGGTGGTGAGGGGTGGGGGGGGGGGGGGGGGGGGGGGCGGGGGGGGGGGGGGGGGCGGGTTTTT
>CAAKHC010013321.1:94798-104878 GCA_901007825.1 Macroramphosus scolopax
TGGTGGTGGTGGTGGTGGTGGTGGTAGTGGTGGTGGTGGTGATGGTGGTGGTGGTGGTGGTGGTGGGGGGGGGGGGGGGGGGGGGGGGGGGGGGGGGGGGGGGGGGGGGGGGGGGGGGGGGGGGGGGGGGGGGGGGGGGGGGGGGGTGGCCTCAGCGTACGGAGGCAGCTGTGATGATTTGTGGGGGAATTTGACACTTAAGCGTATGCAAACGAGGCAGCGGATTAACATTCAGAGGAGGAGCTTGGTCGACCTCAGCCGGTGTGCGGCCATTAGCATAGAGGACATTAATATTCCGAGGAGGAGAGCCGGGACACAGAATAACAGTGTAAGTAAAAGTACAACACGGAGGCTGCAACAGAAGGAAAACAAAAGCACTTTAATGGAGGCGCCATTATAATACTCAAAGGGCTGCGGTCTGGGTCTAATGGTCAGCCTCGTCCTCAGCGGGCGGAGGTGCAGCGGGAACGGTGACTGGCAGGCCCATTCACTGGATCCTTGTGTCTGTTGCACATAGTTAGCCTCGTAGTCATTATTCAAATGGACCAACACACCTGACTCAGTGTGGAGGAGGAACTGGAGTGTTCATTATGGCAAAAATCCCTTGTTCCTGTCACGGGCAAAGTGGATCTGTTCCCATCAGCACTATGTGTCAGATTGACATGAATAGGCTTATGATGGGAGGTCAAGTTGGCACTGAGCTGCGTCGTTCACAGAAGAGGATTAAGATGAAAGCAGCGCCAGGCGTTTTCTTGCGGTGACGATCTGCATCCACGAGGTTATTGTTGTTGATTAAAGATCAATTCCTCAATTAGTTTGGTTCGTACACTAAATCCACATCTTCAGGTGAGAAGTCGTCAGGAGTTAGAAAATATTCAAACCCCTCTCCGCCTTTTTACTTATTTTATCTTATTTTATTTCACACACATAGACAACACAGGTACAACACAGAGATAAAAGTTAAGAGAACTACCTTGCTCTGCTTTGTGATGGGTCCTTGTGTAGCATGTAGCTGTCGTCAGTAAAGGATTCCTCAGATGCCCTCGCCATGACGTCACCGGTGGTCTCTCATCTGCAGCCCCACAATCAACCCCATCAAAACCCATCCCTTCTCACAGGGGTGGGAGGGTAGCCCGTTACTTCTCCTCCTACCGGTTAGCGTAGATTTGGCACAATCCAACATTTACACAGCACCGAACATGACGAGTCACAAACATATGACTTGCACTAATCCATCTCGGCAGTTTAATAGAGACCCTGAACGCATCATTAAATGCAAAACCTGGAGCTTTTCTTCATGTCGGTTGCTTTATATTTGCAGCCCAGGTGGGCCGGGTGGGCTGCAGAATGCCCCGACGACGGAGCAGGAAGTGCAGTTTACACGTGTAATAACCAGATCGATGTTGTCGGATTATCTTCAATCAGTGGAAACAAGCCACTTTATTGTTCATCAATTTCTCAGTCAATTAAAACAGCTGCTAAATTAATTAATTACAAATTAGGCGACGCCAAAAGGCAGAATCTCTGTTTGTTCTGAAATTAAAATCATGCTTTTTTTTTTTGTATTAAACGTGCCCTCGGGGACGCTGGAAAAGATAATTTGTGAATTTTGTTAAGAAGACGTATCACCTGGGTGGGTCCACTGATCAAATTACATGAAATCAAAGATTATTTTTGGATCAATTAAATATGTTTTTGTGCATTAACACATTAAACAACAACGAATGATAAGGAATGTTATTTAATCAACTCAGCCTTTATTAGTTATTTATCTATCATTATGACTCAGCCTTATTAACAAGACACTTTCCTTTTTGTGGACTTGTTCAAATGTTGCTCTTCCATTAAGAACAAAACTATATTTTCATAATGCTGCCAGTCCCTGAAAGGACCGTATCACATTATCTTCTGACTCCCCTCCGTTAGACCTCCCTTCCTACATGCTCTCACTAAATACAACAAAAATCAGAGGTGAGTTGACGGCTGCAGCTGAGCTGAATTGCTTCTTTTTATTTGGCATTTTGATTTTGCATTTGCATTTTGCAACTAAAACACCACCCGTAGCCCCAAATATGGTTTATAGCAATAACTCTGCTTCTACAAACCCAGCTGATATCTGAATGTTTAAAGCTCAGGGGTGAAACCAGTTTGTTTGTCGATACAAAGAGATAATTAACATGCAGGTAAAGTCAAGCAGGTCAACAGGACAACACATATTACCAGAGGAGATTTGTTTTGGTAAAGCTGGACGTTAAATTAAAAAAAACAATACTTTTGTAAAATCAAACCACTAAAGAAATAGAAGGGCACTCAGATCTTCACCAAACTTAATGTAAAAAAATGTAGTTTTTCGCTAAGTTAAATGAATCTCCCCTAGTATTTAATAGACACTCAGTTTATCCAGAGAGTTGATAGATTTTAAAGTTTTGTCTTGAGAGCCTTGAAGTGCTGTGACATCTTTTACAGAAAACCTCTTTCGGGAGTTCAACCAGCTAGTTTTTGTGTAATCCTGTTGACAGACCGGCTCTCTGAGAGCGGAAAACCTCAGGCCAAAGCCCATGGAAAGGAAAAGAAATTTTTTAACGATGTTAAACGGATCTCACCTCCTCCTGCACCTACTTCTGTGACAATCCGCCCGTCTGAATCGATATGTGGAGCGTCTAAATAGTTGTGCAGCAGCACGCTGAGCGACCTTCAAACTGAAGTGTGGTAAAGACCGTCCACGTTCATTCCTCCGAAGCCTTATCGAGTGAATCATGAATCAAAGTTATTATCAAAACAGCCTTGAGAAACTACAACATTTATTTGTGATCTGACATTCATCTTTGTTATAAGCTCCATTCTTCCCTCCACGATCCGGGTGATGCTGGAGAATTGGTATAAATAAGAGTATTACTGTGTTATCCTGTCCTATCAATGAAAATAAAAGGTCCTTTTTTGTGAATATTATGGCATTTCAAATTGCTGCTCATCTTTGTTTTACATATATTGCTTTCTAATAAGAATATTAACACTAAAATCACATATCTTTTAACATACATTGCATTTAATCAAAAATATATAAAGATAGATATATCAGTCAGTTTTATTATATAGTTCCACTAATGTCATCCACTACATGGGATGCTCCGAGAGGATGTCCTAAGAAAGAAGACAGAGAGGACCTCTGCTCTGGGCAAAGACTGAGCATCAGTCACATCCAGCAGGATGCTCGGACAATGGACCCACCTTTTTCCTGGCCCTTTCCCGTGGTTCCTTCCAGGCTGCACTGTCGCTCAGATAACAGAGAAGACAGACGGGCCTGACGTCTGTCTGTGTGGTCGGGGAGTCTGTCCACTAATAGAGAGGTCACAGTTCGGATGCTTGCGGCAGCTGGCGTGCGTCCTGGAACAACCTCGTGTCTTGTTGGAAAGTCTTTGAGCGAGACGTCGAGGACTGTTTGTGCTACTCGGGATGTGTATGAAACGTAGTGACCAGAAACTGCATTTCTATGCAGTGATTTCTTTGGCAAAGACTTGACTGTCGGAATGAGAGGATGCTTGTTTTTTAATTACTTCCTCCGAGGAGGTTCTGTTTTTGCTGAGTTTGTCCGTCTGCAGGATTATGCAAAAACTACCCGGTGGATTTTCACCAAACTTGTTGGAGCGTTGTAGCGTGGCCCAAGTCGGAACCATTACAGTCTGGGGCAAATCCATTCACCATACCAGAAAAAAAGTCGGAAAATGTTTTTTTTTTTTACATTAGGTTTGGTGGAGGTCTGTGCTCCCCGAGTGCCCATCTGTCAACACGATCACACAAAAACTAACCGCTCCACATGGAGCTGGCTGACTGTAGGATTCCTAACTGTTGTACAAAACAAACACTGACCCAATCTAAGAAGTTCGTGATTGAACGTTGTTATTACGAAATCAGAATTTTTAGCAGTGCAAAGCATCATGTGGGAAGAGCCTCGATCCAATTTGTTTAAACAGGGAGAGGTTGTCGCAAACAGCTGGTTGACAGAGATTTCCTGTTGTTCTTCAAAATGATGTATATTTATGGTGACTCTGAGCCACCTCGTATAGAAAGCAGAGTTAGTTAGACTTTAAAAAAAATATTCAAACTGATGCTGTTTCATCATTAACACGGTAAAAAAAACATGGTGTTTTATCATCCGGCAGCAGACACAGAGAACAGCTTCAGGTTAGTTACACCAGGAGCCGGCCGCCGCTCGGCGCTGCTTTCTGTGTGTTTCATCATTTTGCTGATGCGCTGTTCTACCACATCAGAGATTGCACTCCACCGAACTTCTCTGCATGAACGAGGACAGCAGGAAAAGCAGTGGAGTGTTCTTTATATTTTCATTTGCTTATTGTTTTTTGATATAGTTCGTCGGAACACTTGGGCACCGAGCATGAACTGTTTATTAGCAAACCGTATCTTCGGGCTGGAAGATGAACTCACCCTCAGTCCTCCTGTTTCCTCAACTGCTACGTGATCCAGTCTGTCAGCCAGACGTCCTCTGAAGTCTCCTCACTAAGTTTGAAACTTTCCAATCAACAACATTTCAATTTTTGTGGGTTGTTTTCTCATGCTGCCAGTCGGCTGTCAATCAGATCTGATCAAACCGCTTCCCTTGCAGTCCCTAAGCAGCTGATTAGCGGAGTTACTGAGAGATAAAGTCTGAAGAATTATACCAAACATTTAGTTTGTTCAAAGTCTCTTTTCACTTGGTTACTTTGCAGCGTTTTAAGAGAAATAAATAGGATTTAAGACAGAGTTTGCATGGAATTCAACAGAAAACAGTAATTAACAGTCCAGGCTGCACAGCCAATCACAGACATCGAAATCAGAATGTTTAAAACACCGACATTATTTACTCTTGCTGTTAATTTGTAATCAATAATACATATTTTTATTTTTGCAGGAGTTTCCGAAGCTCCAAAAATTAATAAAAGAAACAAATAATATAAACATTTTTATTTTTTTAAATTCATCTGCGAAACAAATCTCATAAACATATAAAATATTTTAAACCACTGATACAACTCCCATTTTAAATGTATATGTTTGTATAAGTTACATATAAAACAGTAAAGCATTTATTTAAAACTCAAACGTCTACCAATCTGATGAACTCCAATGCTATCAAGTATCTTTACAGGCAGCTGGAAGCAGCTGAGTGTTTCCTGATTTTTATTGGTCTAATTTGCACAACAGCGGGGGATACGTGTCCGAGTCGGAACACACATCATTTCTTCCTTTTAATTTCTCATGGGCGCTGTAAAAATGTTCCTCTCTGATTTGCCAGTCATGCATTTTGCTCTTGTGTTTCTTACTTATTGATGTCGGTCGTCACTTAAAAACAAGACCCCGAGGGCTGTTTTGAAGAATCAGAGAAGCAGGACGGGCTGTGAGAAGCCTGTCCTGAATAAACCACATTCTACTGTTTCACACGGCCGATGTGATCAGACTAATTGAGGTCTGTTTTGAGGACGGACTTTGAAACCCGTCTAGCTCAGGTGAGACGACAAACATCTAAATCAAAAGTGTTTGCAGCCTCGGAGAAGCATCCTTCAGCTTATTTTTAATAGATTGTTTTCAGGCTGTGTTTTTTCCTCCATGTTCATTAATTGCTATTCGTAATTAATTTATTTCCAAGTATAAAATCCTTGGGCTGTTCAGCGTCTTTATTTATAAATTATCTGCCTCATGTTCTGCACTGAAAAGGAACATTCCAGGAGGAACTTAGTGTTGAACTCCGTGTCTCAGTCTGTCACACAGATTGCAGGCGCGGCGGTTTCAGAGCTGCATAGCCTCAAGCGTTTTAGTATTTTTAAATAAAGTAATATTCATTCATAACCAGCCGTTATGTACCCACCCTGATCCCTGGCTGCTTGCTTGTGACCTGTGTGTACCAGAGCGACGATACCCAACCAGAAACCAGAACAAATTAGAAATGATGTCAGGGTTCGGGTCGGTCACGTTACACGTGTATCAGAGGTTGTAAGAGATATATTTATGTATATGATGTAGTTATCTACACTTTACATGCCTGTAAGCTGGGTAAACAGGCAGGATGTAACCATGGTAACAGCTCCGTGGCAAGGTAACACAGTTTACATGATTTGGGCTCCAGTCAGGTACTGAAGTCAAAAACAGAACACACGTCTGGTTCTGGTCGGGCTCGGTTTGTACTCGCTTAAAATAAGTCTTTTTTACTTGGCTGATGCCGTCAGCAAGCGTCACTCGTATCGGGTGTCTTGCATTTTGCTTAGAGGCACTTCAGCAGGACAAACATTGTTGGCGTGCGGATCAATTCTGCAAACTGTGGTTGGGTTGTTCGCCCACCTCGCTGTCCCAGCAGCGTTGAACACACTCTGCCGTCAGTGCAGCAGCTCTCTGTGGATCTGTGTGTGTGTGTGTGTGTGTGTGTGTGTGTTGCATTGACAACAGGAGACAAATCACATGTGTGTATTAACCCTGATCCTAAATCTACACTGCAAAACAAACTCTGGAGTCTGAGCCGGTTCTTTTTTTTTTTCCGACTGTCGCTCGCACCGTTGGACGCTCAAAGAGGAGCGAGAGAGTGGGAACGATGCCCAAGTCAATTGGAAGAAATGCAATTAAAAAAGGAGGAACTTCTTCGCTGACTTCATTTGGAGGGAGAAAGTTCATTCCTGGTGAATGTGTGCAGTGGCTGTTCAAGGGCGATGGCTTCTCCCTGCCTGCACTCATATCTCTTCATTTGCATAATGCTTGGCTGCTGGCTGGCTGTAAGATGGCCAAATGCATTTAAGGTTGCTTTATGTAAAAAAAAAAAAAACTAACAAAAAACAATTAAGCCCCATGAGGATGAACCTCAGACGTTAGTGTGCAGCGACTCCGACATGATTAAAGCGGTGTTGTCTGCGCAGTCCAAAGGAGTGGCTCTTGTACTTTGTCATCCTAAGTGCGCTTTAATAGATATGAAACCTGTTTTGTCCCTCAGACCACCAAGTGTGAGGATTTATTTTTGCACCCGAATGAAACCGGGAAACCTCAAAAGCAGAAAGTCTTTTTTATTCCATCGGATCAATGTCTCAATGCCTGTTTGATTTTATTATTGATTATTGAAGTGAGTAAAGCAGTGAAGATGTGACGTTCCTCCTGATAAAGAGCTTTAATGATCGATTAAAGTTCAACCCGCGTCAATGCATTCATGTTGTAAAGGAAATACTTGAACACTCTGTTCTTTCATGATTTAAAATATGAACACCTCGATCGAATGTGAACTGCATCACCGACATCGACTGGGATTTGTGCAGATTGTTGCAGCTTCCTGCAGAAAACCGAAAGTTCTGTTTAAGTGTTTTTCATCTGTCAGTAGCCCACAGACAATCAAACACATGACACCGTGCTCAGGATCCTTCCTAAATGTCCAACATAGGCTGGAGCCTTTTAAATATCTGACCACATTAGAAACTGTCTTGGCCCAGCAGTCAGTCGGTGCTACGCGCTGTTCACCGGAGCTGAATGGGGCTTCAGACACCCGTAGTTCTCCGAGGTCGAGCCTCAGGCACGCCGACACTCTCGGAAGCTTTTCCATCACAAGATGAAGAAAAAATAAATAAACACAACAACTCACAAAAGCTTGCAGGGAAAATGATTCATGTTAAAGTGGATGTTCCGATGCTTTCATCATACACGTCTTCTACTGATCGTCACCTCGACGCCTGCATGTGGTCAAACCAAACATATAATCTGTAGATTTTCATAATGGTATTTGAGAGTTTGGTATTTCCTCAAAAGTATATACAAATGATGTGTATCTTTGACAAGAGTGTGCCACCTCCGACCTGAAACACTGTTGTGATGTAAAAACAATCAAGTGTCCACACTAGTCTGAACGAGCTGGTGTGGCTCCTCTGTGCTTCAGTGACTCACTGTTGCCTCTGGTGGATCAACGTGGTATTGCGGGACAAGACCAACCTCACAAAGGATCCCTTTAAAGGTGACGTTTGCATCTCTGTCAAGCAATTGAGAGTTCTGGCTCATGCTTATTAAGTTAGTATTTCTTCTGTCTTTCAATAGGGGGGAGACACCAGATCTTCCTCAATCATGCCCCCTGTTGGTTTGAAGTATATGTACATGGTATTCAGGTTGTATTTGCGTTTAGATAAGTACACCCATACGAGAAAAGGTCTGTCGGGAGTTTTCATACACAGTAGGTTCTCTTTGTGTTATCTCTTGCCATGTCCTTATCTGCCTATCTATCCTGTATGGACATTTCTATATGCGAGGACTTAACCCTCGGCTCTGTTGCTATTTACTGAAGATCCTCCCGATGCTGTCCCTTCCAATCCCCTGGATTTCCTGTAAATCCCCATGGGCCTCGCCAGCGCTGGTGATTTGTGGTTGGCTAGTGGGCTATTGACACGTTGATGAATCCCCGTCAGACGAGGTGCGATCCGTTAGAATCAACGGAGCCTTATCAGCCGCCGGGCCGTCACGGCTGCGACCATGCGTCGGTTCACTTCAGGTCCCCGGGAGTCAGTCTGATTTGTAGCCTTTGACAACAAACATCGTCACGCCACGTGGTTCGTCAGGGAGTCCGCCGGCGTAAATGAAGGCAGGTTGTTGCCTGTCAACGGGCAGCGGCGGAGAGACAGACAGATAGATGATATGCAGAGAGACAGGCAGAGAGGTTGGAAGAGTCCTTTTTATTCATAGTAAATGTGTCAGTTACAATCGTGTGACTCGCCTCCAACGACGGCGTGAAAAGCGAAAGCTCCTAACATTTCCTGCCGTAGCCGGGGGATTGAAATTTGAGACAACATTCACAACATCACGAGCCTCCTGAGGCGGGTTCAGCTCCAGCCAGATGATTCATACGGCTTGTGTTCACCGGCCAGGCTTTAGCTGTTCTCCGGCCGCCTGGCTCGGCTCCAGCTTCTCCTCTGTCTTTAGATGCGAGCCAAACTTGGCTCGTCCACGGCTCAGCCACAACTTGGCGAGATGCTGTCCAAATCTGCCCAAAGCTGCCTAAAAAGCTCCAGTTTGGAGGATTAATGGTTACCATCTCTGAATAGAACTTTCCGTGGATATAATGGAAAAGTTTTCAGCTTCTTAGCTTCGTCAGTCGGCGCCGTTCATGCATATTTCATTAACAGAATTTTTTTTGGAGGAATTACGCTGCCGAGTTGTGAATGCTGAAACTGAAACGCTGCTTCTGCCGCACGAACTGTGCTTGTTATTTTCAGATGCCTCTGTTGTCTGGGTGGGAGGCCTTTTAAACAGAGACACAAAATAAACCATATCATCTCTGGTTGAACCCTGCTGGGCCGAGCGGCGCTAATGGAGACAAGACAATAGACACACGGCTGTCAACTCTGCTCTTTGTGAAACACACGCTCCCTCTTTGAATGGCTGCGAGCCCAAGCCAAATATCAGTCGACTGCCAAAATGAACCGTATCGAGTGAGACGGAAAACAGTCTTGTGTATAAAAGGGTTCGAGATATGCTTGTGCGGAGTGAAATAATTTGAAAATAATAGAGAAGAGAGACGAAGAAGAACAGGCTGCAAAGTAGAAGTGAAATGAGCCCCGATTGAAACAATTTAAATCTGAATCAGCGTGAGGTTAACTCACCCTGTTCTCTGGGATTTGAAGGAAGATGGCGTTGTGTAAATCAGAGTAGTCGAGGCTTAAGTTAAACACTTTTCATTAAAACAGTGCGAGGAGGCTTAATGAACACTGTGGACTATAAATCTGAGCGATGGGAGCCCCGAGGGACTGCAGCACTCGGAAAAAAAAAATCCAGGCAGTTTATGTCAAAACACCTTTTTCCCTGAAATCCTCCCACCTGTTAAAGAAGCAGGAAAAGTTGTACACAAGAAATAACAAATTAGGGGCTTGTGAGATTCTCTACTTTCATCTCGATGTGGACAACATGTCATGTCTGCTTGTTTTGATCCAACACGCTCCCGCCCAAGGTGCCGTTTGGTGTCCGGCTTCGATATACAGCGAGATACTCAACATGAGGGGGCGGGTTGGTCCAACAAACACACAGGGGATCCATTGGCTTTAAGACTTTAATATTGTTTGATGTATGAATGCTATA
>CAAKHC010013322.1:0-21183 GCA_901007825.1 Macroramphosus scolopax
GTTCCTCTGTGCAGTCGACTTTCTCTATTCTTTTTGTTTGTGAGCGTGTGTGTGTGTGTGTGTGTGTGTGTGTGTGTGTGTGTGTGTGTGTGTGTGTGTGTGTGTGTGTGTGTGTGTGTGTGTATGTGTGTGATACAACTGTTTGGGAAGACATATGGGAGGAAAGGGCTTGATGGAAAAAACAAAGCAAAAAAACAGCAGTACAGCTGGCAGTGAATGCACCATGCAGCTTTATAGGACAGTGTTGCAGTGTTACATGGAAAGTTCATTATAAATGACAAGCTGCCAGATAGAAACATGCATATGGACACTTTGGATCACCTGCACGTTAATATTCATACAATATATGATCAGAAATGCACTTGGGGCCCAAAAGGGTGAGATACTGTATATGCCATTTTTTCCATGTCTTTGTTGGATCCTGTTGACAGACAGGCACTCAGAGAGCGCAGATGCTAATGTAAGTAATGGATGTTCTTTGCTATGTAAAATGGGTCTATGTCAATTGGCCCGATAGTCTTTAAGTGATCCTGCTAACAAGTTTGTAGCAGGTAATGATATGTCATGTAGCTAATTTCTCATTATTAACTAATCCTGTGATTGTCCGTTCTCAGTATTTGTGAACTGGAGGCTTCAAGTTTCTACATCATACTTGTGTTTGAACACTCTGATGATGAAGACAAGATCGATACGCCTCCTGACTCAGGGTAAGCTAATGTTAACATTTACGTTAGCTAAAGTTAGCTTGGTTCCTGACAGCAATAACATTATCGTTAGTAAATTATTTGATGAGAATGAGAACTCACATTAGCATGTAAGTGATCAGGGATCAAGTTAGCTAACGTTAGCCAACACACTATGTTAGCTGTTGGGTATACATAGCATCAAAAGCTAGTTTTAGTTAATGTCATCAGTAACAGTTTTTAAAAGTTAGTGTGGGCATTTGATGCTAATGCTACATTATCAATGTAATGAACTAGTAATTAATTAGCGGGGCACACCTGCACATTTATGGGCTACATTTATTAGCATGGTGCTCAGAGAGGATTAGCGACATGCATTCTTGGGCAGACTGGCAAAATCTAAGTTTGTGTAATTTGTAAACAGGCTTTGGGAAACTGATGAAATTAGTCACTTTAGAACCCTGATGACTGAACATCTTACCAGGAATATTTCCCATCATGTGTTTATTTCATCAATGATTGCAGTGACTTCCCGTCTGTGTCTTAGAGGTCACAGACACTCCACTTCTGATCATAAAAACTTATGTAATTTTCTTTCTGCACATATTTCCTCTGGAAACCTACCGGAAAAAGAGCAAATGCTGACACGCTAACTCGAATGTTCAAGACTGTGTGTGTGTTTGTGTGTCTCTGTGTGTGTGTCTCTCTGTGTGTTTGTGTGTCAGTAGGTATGCTGAGTGTGCACAACTGGTGTGTACCAATTATGCTCTCCTTTAACCTCTAGTGTTAGCAAAAGTAAAAAGCCTGTGGGCTCAACAGTCAGCTTGTCGGAAGAGCAAATACATAGTATAGCCAAGGGTGTCAATGCGCTTTTAAAACACAACCTCAGATCCAAATCAATTGAAGGTTTGAAGATTGAAAAAAGGAAAACCCAGAGAATAAAAGCCTATTTGCCAGAACAAACAAGATGTGAATCTTATGATACAAATGATGAACTGATCTGTCTATTTTAGATTGGTGAGAATGGGCGATCCATAGGTCTAAAGTGGCGGCATAGAATTGATGTTATCAATGGCGGGAAACTCTGAGCAAACACGTCTGTGTTTGAACGTGTGTGTGTGTGTGGGTGTGTAAGTGATCGATGTACTGAACGACGCAGACGGCATGTTTTAAGACACCTGTCCCCCTAAAGATAAGACGAGCAGATGCCAGAAAGGTGACAAGGTGTGTTTCAGAGATCTTATTTGAGCTGATGTATCACAGAACACGTGATCAAACCCTCTGTCTGTCTGTTTGTCTGTCTGTCTGTCTGTCTGTCTGTCTGTCTGTCTGTCTATCTGTTGTCTGTCTGTCTGTCTGTCTGTCTGTCTGTCTGTCTGTCTGTCTGTCTGTCTGTCTGTCTGTCTGTCTGTCTGTCTGTCTTTACAAGCAGCAGATCAAGTTACATGATGTCCACTGTTAATAGTCAATAAGATTATTTTTCACAATAAGGAAAATATCATGAACATGATGAGGTAACCATATAGTGTATCACATGGCCATTTCCAATTTGATTATTGATCAGTATTG
The DNA here is from genome assembly GCA_901007825.1 of Macroramphosus scolopax. Lineage (NCBI taxonomy): Eukaryota > Metazoa > Chordata > Actinopteri > Syngnathiformes > Centriscidae > Macroramphosus > Macroramphosus scolopax. Next base: position 2,253 of record CAAKHC010013322.1, read on the forward strand.
TGATCTCATCATATCTCTTACCCGCTGATCAGCTGCCTAAATTATTGTTTGTTTGATCTGGTCCGAATCTCTTGATGAGCTGGTAGAGTCAGAGGTCCAGTTCGGATTGTGTTCCTACCACAAAGAAACCGTATCAGAGTCCTTTCTGAACCAGACCGAGGCCACCTCCTCTGAAGGGGCTCAATGCGGTTGATTTGGTCCGCACCCTAGTGCGATTGTTTGTATTTCCTTAAACTAGATGCAAACTATTTACATCAGACCCAGCTGAGCCTGAATACAAACACTGATGTCAATCTACACTTTACTAATCAATTAGTTCCTGATTAACTGTGGAGTTTCTCTCAAGTCATTTTCATATAAAGTAGATTATTTACGTCTCTGATCGGGTAGAAATCTGCTAATTTGGAGATAAAAACAACACATTTGTTTGCTCCACCCTGCTGCTCTGTATCAGTCAAGTATGTATCGTGTGCTTGAATGTCTGTACACAAGCAGTTTTATGTGTTTTGACAAAAATGTAGGAAAAGTAGGAAAGAATAACACAACGAGCTTCATGATTCAAATCTGTTTATTCATGTCGTACAACAGAGTGGAATATTACACACACACCTTGAATATGAATGTACCCACATACACCCACGCACACACAAAAACACACAAACAAACAAAACCACAGGCTGCACAGTGAAGTTATCTGAATTCAACATTTGGGTGATGTGACCAAGCAGAGGCGCTTTAGCTCAGCGACAGAATAAGGGGGGTTTAGGTGTGTGTGTGTGTGTGCGTGCGTGTGTGTGTGTGTGTGTGTGTGTGTGTGTGTGTGTGTGTGTGTGTGTGTGTGTGTGTGTGTGTGTGTGTGGTAGGAGCACAGCCGCGCGGAGAGATAACAAGTTGTGGGATTGTCAAGTCGAGAGGGAGAAAAAAAAAGTCAGAGAAAACAGATGGATATGGAGCCTGTGAATGTGTTGGAGCGTCTCTACCACAACTTCACTGCTGTGGTGTCAATATTAGAGGTCACATTTTGAACAGAGACAACGAATTACTTCTACGATATTCACTGTTCGATGCAGTTACACTCACAGGATTAATAGCAATGAAGATGTTGCTTTTACAAATAGAAAAATGTGTTGATAGTCAACATGTTACACACAAATCACTTTTGTTGCATAAACACAATGTCATCATTTTGTACTGGTTTTTAACACAAGTGGAAAAAACATAAAACACTTCACCTGTTTAATATAATGCCAATTTAATAATTATTGTTTGCACTTTCTACATGGTTTCAAAAGATTTTTTTACCACTCTAATAAATGTTAAAGCTTTATTTCTGTACATCATGTTCAGCCCTTATCCACTCACCATGCACCATCTGCTGGGTGCAGCTCTCTACCTTTCATTTTATCAAAGGAGCCGTTAGCCGGGGATTTCCAATTCCTCCCAGAGTCTTATTCCTGCGATTTTTTGGCGTGAGAAGTCCAGTTAGTACAGAGAGAAGGTTGTAAGTGAAGGTCAATGTTGCATTGTATTCCTCAGGAGAGCAGACAGCGCGCCGCTCCACATGACTCTGATATACAAATAAGTGGTAATGTCCCCGTAGCGCATGCGCGTTCACACTGTTACTACAAATACATGAACACACATTCATGCAGGCGAGGAGCGCTACAGCTACTGTGCATCCTGTGTATGTACAGTACCCACACACACACACACACACACAAACAAGCAGTTGTTCTATCAAATATATGCACAGTCTTTAAAACTCAAGGGTGAAGGCAAAAAAGCAGCTTGCACTCACACAGTCTCTCCGAGTGGGTTAACACCAGACACACATGGCTCAGCTGAGGTAAACTTCTCTGTGTTAAAACACACCGTACCTGTCATGTCCGGTCCTTTCTGAGGTTGGATTTCCCATTGATGCAAACACATAGATGGACATCCGTGTCATTTGTGCTACGGACATTCGGACGGGCGAGATCAAGGAAGCGAGCTGAGCGCGTGTGAGGAAAAGAGAAGCAGGAGTTATGCAAAAACACAGACATGTGACACATGACACGACTTCATCACACTATCAGCACATCACCAACTGGATGTGGAAGAATGAGATGCAGTACTGATAAACAAAAAGCTGACGTAGTTCATACTGTGAAAACTGGGGTCTGTTGGTTCTGACGCTTGACGGCCAAGTGTGCATTTGTGCCTGTTTGCGAGCGTCTTTGGGTTTGTGTGTGAACTCATCAGCAACAGAATTCGGCGTGAAATCAAATTCCGAGAATTCTCAGGCCCACATCAGACACATGTACCCAAACACATTCAGCATACACACCCTGCCATAAACAAAGGGTCCTGTGGGAGGATGTGTGAGGGGGGGGAAGTACCTCGTCAAGACAACAACAAGAGCAGAGGTGCAGGGTTTGACAGCTGCTCAGTGAGAGTGACACGAGGGATCACCTCCGTACCATAACAACAAACCCAACACGGCTTCCTCCTCGGTGACTGACAGGACTGATGGACACACATGATCGGCGAAATAGGAACTTAATTTTTATCCCATTTTTCATCTAAAACCGTCTGTATCCCGTGGGTTTCACCGCTGTCGTGTCCCTTTAGGACACTATCCCGTGACTCTGTCTGGTTTGGCGGGAGCGAGGACCACACCCAGAGAGGAGATAGGAAGTGTTTACCTTTTCACATAATCGGTGCAGCTTGGACTTGGAACGCATCATCTCTGGTGTAGAGGATCTTTGATTACCCGCTTTGACCTTTAGCATTTTTATTTTCTCAGTAAAGGCGCCAAATTCTATTAAGGGCATGATAGGAGCAAACACAACCCTCACCCCCCCTAGAGCGGTAACCACACACGTTCACAAGCACAACCACAGTGGGTGTCCTCCTTGACCACAATTGACTCCACTCAAACCTGTAGCCCAGCGCAACCCCTGGTCCCACCCACCTCGATGCCCTGTGCTGGTCTGGCGTCAGAGAAACAACACCTTTTACTCTCACTCTGTGCTTGCTGACTGGGAATCCTTGACTTTCACAGTCTCTACGATACGAATCTTACAAAGCCATTCATCAATATGTGGAATTGATGACTGAGAGTTGTGAACTGCGCTCCTCGGGGGGGAAGTCCTGGCTGCAGAGTCACACTCATACACTCGCAAACAGGCAGACACCTGCTGCCAGGGGAAAGCACCGTGATGGGCTCGGCCATACCTGTATTGATTATTCATTGCATTGCACAAAGGCAGAGCAATAAACGTGGACAGGAAACATCCCCCGCTCCATGTAACAGTAACACTGCAGAGAGGTATTTGGCCCGTCTCCGTTGTCAGGTGATTACTCAGGTGAGTTGTAAAGTACAGGTGCACAGTCCTCTTGGCAGATAATAGCAGGGCAATGAGAAGTTCTTCACGTGCAAACTAACACACACTTACACAGATTGGTGCACGCACAGGCAGATAACCTGCAATGTTATCACCCAGGATGATGGTTGAGTTGAAAGGGGCTCTGTCATTGGCAGCATAAAGATTCCCAACACACACCGAGCGTCAAACTCGTTTGAAGTCCCGCGTTGAATCACATGAATGAGACCGTCAACGCATTGACAAGCAGGCTTATTAATAAGTCTAAATACAAGTCATAAGGTGAGCAGAACAGAACATTGTGTGACAGCTCAGCTTCCCTGTGACTCATCTCAGGACTCTGATGACCCCAACCAAGGTTAAAGATTTCTTCTAAACCTGCAGGTTACTCTGTCAGGAACCGTATGACTGTGGCTTTTCTGGGCTGAATGACATGTTGCTACGTCATGGCGAAGCCTGCACGTCCCTTCTGTTTGAAACCTCAGAGCCTTTGTGTTGATAATTAAATATTTCAATGGAGCAGTGTGCAGCCGCCTGCAGGGCTGAGGAGCAATTCTGTCTACTAGTGCCTCAGTCAGAGCCATCAATCTATTTTCTATACTACCTGCTATCCTGTGCTGGGTCAATATTTTTTTCTATGCTTCTCTGAAAGGATTCATAACATTTCAAGAACTGGTTGTACATTTAAAAAGAAAAAGAAAAACAGGCTGCTCCTGAATCATCCAGAAGCAGATGTTGTCTGGGAGGGTACGCTGGGGATTGCAAAACAGGAAACACAGGTCTTGATAACTCACACGTTCACATGCAGGGCACCAGCACACACAAAGAAAGTGTGTGGGCATGTTGCGTATAGGGCATTTTGAAATGGGTTAAGAGTGTGTGTTGTGTGTCGCACCAACGGGGCCTCTTCTGATACTCTACACATTTCAGTAAATAGAGGCCGTGTGTGTGTGTGTAAAGTTAAAGAGGGGTTTAAGGTTTACGGTACATGCCAGGAACGTGTGATTGATCGTAGGAGTCAGTTAGCTGGTTGGTCGACTGTCACTCTGCAGGATGAGCAGGAACTAAAAGCCAGACAGCATCAGAAGGAGCAGTAACATGACCATGTACTGTACCTCCTTCCCTCACATCTTTCCATACATGTTTCACCTTAATACACATAAACACACATGTACGACACACTGTCGACTGTTCTGTAAATCCCGTTCATGTTTCAGCATGCACATGTTCTTGCGATGGGCTTGTGATGACAAACAGTGCGCACATGTTCAACCGGTCAGGCAGCACTTAGCGTAGTGTAACACTTCATCAGAAACATGATATGGTTCCTGTCATGAGGGAGTTATTGTTGTCGTTGTGATAATTGTGACAAAAGATCCTACGGCCTTGAATGGTGCAGTTTATATGCCTGTTAGCACAAAGAATCTGTTGACAACGGAGGCGGCCGAGAGCTAAGACGAGCTAAGCCACAGTGCTTCTGTGGGTCCGCTTGACATTTGCAATCTTTGTTTTATTAAACACTGTATGCATAGGTAGTATCTCCTGCGACCACAGTCACAGTGTCCTGCATCTGTCCCTCAAACTGTGTTTTAATGACTTGATGTTCACAGAACTGATCGTACAACAGGGGCGAGCTGTCCCCTAAAGACATTCAGAATGCAAAGATATGGGTTTGCCATTACTTGGAACTACAGCATTCTGTGGTAAGGGTGCATGTGTGTGAGTGTGAGTGTGAGTGTGAGTGTGAGTGTGAGTGTGAGTGTGAGTGTGAGTGTGAGAGTGAGGGGAGGGGAGGGGGGCTCCCTGGAACAGGATGTAGCTGTGCAAACGCCTGAGTGCTTCTTAAGCTTGTGTTTGCACAAGAGATGAAGCAGCAAAAAAAAAAAAACTAACAAAAAAAAGACAGCTCCTCCAGCCGCGGGTCTGTAATGTACCACAACGTGTCGGTAATTAGTTTGAGGTGGGCAAGAGTGCCATCAGATAAGGAGCTGAGTTCGGGGTTTGCTTTATCGTAATGCAAACCTCCAGGCAAACCCAAAGCACAAAACCTGTTTACAAATATACAGATGACTGAATTACTTGGCAAGCAACACGGTGGAATGCAAAGCTATGCAAATAAGATGCAAAGAGTGAGTCAGCACCAAGGTGGAAAATTTCTTCCTTGGCTGAGAGACACTGTTCAAATAGAGTGACGGATAAAAGGTGAGTCGTCGGCCGTGTTTATTCAAGCATACAGCAGTGAAAGTAACTAAACACATTCAGTCAAGTACTTAAGTACAATTGTGAGTTACATTACTTTCTACTCCATTACACATACATAGGATGTTACTGTGTTGTGGATGGGTGAGGATGGTGTGATGCACTGAGAGCTGCTGTTTCTGTATAAAAAGTGCCTGCAAAATTATATGTAATGTGACTAATACAAATATCTAATTACATTTTGTGCTCAGTTTTATATTTAAAACTGTTCTTTTTACTGTATTTGAACTGGAAATGTTTTTTCTTTTTTCTCCATCAGTCAGGGGTCAAGAATCTGCAGCAAATAGTTTGTTTGATCAATTCAGCCGCCCGACGTGCAGTTACTGGCTGTACACAGATGTCATTACCGACAAATCTGTCGCTTGAGGGCATCCGACAGTGTCACCGATCAGTTTTTGACATTTGGAGTGAGAACGAGTTGATCACAATCGCAACTGGTTGTTTTTGTTTTTCCTTACGTTGCTTCAGTATGTAGGTTTCTTTTTTGTCAGTTGCTCCCTCCACATGGGGGTCAAAGGTCGCCGTGGCTCACGGTTAGAAACCTTGCTCGAAGGCATCTTGGTAGAGCAGGTGCTTGTCAACTTGAGAAGTATCCCTGACAATATATTTAGTGTACTTTATATACCGTACGCAGATTTAAAGTCTCATATACTACGTAAGTCCTCGCTTAGCTCATCGAAATTTCCCATGTATGCTTCCTCAGAAGAGGCGGAGGAGGTGATGGAAAGAAATCTTACACGATAAACAAAGACAAAAAACAGGTTTGACAATCCTCCCAACAAAGACCGAGAGGGATTGATGGAGGCGTTGGGAGGAGGAAGGGAAGAGCTGAAATGATTAACTTCTGGGTCACATGAGATGCCAGGGGCAGAGGCGAGGGAGGCACCGGATGAATCATACCCTGACCTTTTTTTATCGAGGTGTCTGTATTTGTTTGTCCACATTGGAGACGAGCAGCACAGACCTGCTGTGACTCTGCTGCTCTCGCGGCTTCTCACCCAGACATTGCGATAAAGCCATGTAACACCTCACCCTAAAGCTCGACACGACTTGGTAGACAGTTATGAAAACCTTGTGGTCCAGTGACTTTTCTCATGAAGTTCACACTTAATCCCTCTGACTGGCTGCCTGCATCTTCCTCTAAATGTCAGACCCTCACCCCTCCACCAGTAATCAGCACAAACATGCCCCTAGTCGTCCCATGCTGCTCCCCACAGTATCTATCTATACATCTAACTCCTGTCTTTACTGACTTGCCTCCACCTTGACCGAAAAAACGCCAGAGGTTTTCTCGTGGGAAACTCTTGGAGCGGTATGTTGCTCCGTGAGCAGGGAGTGAGAGTGGAATCTTGTTTTTCTGGGTCTAGTCTCACTCCCTGATCCGCGATCCCATCCTGGGCTCGGTTTCACGATCGCCATCGTGTCAGGACTCGCAGCAGGGTTTGGAAACTCTCCTCTGTTCCTGCTCAGCCGGATCTTTGGGTTTGGTTGTACACAGCAACACATGCATTGTTGCACTTTATCCTTTTGCTCTTTTTTTTTTCTATTTTGCATCTCTTTATGATTTTAATAAACCTTATTTAAAATCCTTAAGATGATTTGTTTTACTACCTAACATCACGTCGTCCACCTGGCCAGCACAGATGTCTTGTATCATCTTTTAAGGTGGCTTGGATATCAGTTAATGTCAATAAAGGAACTGTGGAGCCTATTTAATACACTTTTTATTATTTAACACTTCACTACTCATGTTAAATCAAATTTTTTTTAAAAATTTCTTAATTGAGTGAGCTTAAGCACTTTGTTTCCTTCATAATAAAAGCTGAATAGGTGCACTGCACTAAAACAGAAGTGTGGAAAAAAAGGCTTAAATTAAAATACAATGTCATAATATTAACTAAACAAATATATGCCAACAAAATAAGGAAATAAAGGAGTTTCTCCCGATAACTTCCCCATTCTTCTTTTCCGCCCCCAATTTCCCAGAAAGAGAAACTTAATTTTGAAAACAAGGAAGAGCCCTGAGAAAAATGTCTGCCGTGACACACAATACAGGTACCACAACACGACACATGACTCACATAGGATTAAATATAACACATTTAAAGGTGAATAACAAGCAACAGCAGCCTCACCTGGCCCTAGTGGTAATAGTTGGATTCTGGCCACATTTCATTTTGTACATATGTCCGGGGGGAGAGTACCGCACTACTTGTAACATTAGTGACCAACAACAGTTGTGTTGAGTTATCTTCCTCCGTCGGTCTAACTACGAGTTAGTGTACATCAAAATTATATTGAAGCTGCTAGGTGAAATAGTTCTCCTCTGTTGTTTAAACAAACGAGACACTGGATGCTTTTAATTCTAATTTCAAATATGATTTCTGTACGATCTTTCAGAATAAAAGTGGTTTTTAGTTTCTAGTCAAAATGCTTCAGCAATGATACGATGGACAGCCAATCAGAGAGCAAAGCAGACAGACAGGTAAGAAGCTGGGTGACCATGTGTCCAGAATCCTGGTCCTGCTTCAGTGGAAGATGAAACGAGAAGACAAACAAAGACGTCATGTATTGACGAAGCGAGACGGTGGCAGACTTACACTGAGATGACACAACTGTCCCTCTGTGTCATCGCGTGGAGACGAGAAACATCAGAGACGACCGTTCTCTGGACTCGAGTCTGATTGAACGGAGTGGACAAGAGAGGCGACAGGAAGTGAGTAACATCAGCTGAACAGCGAGCAACACTTCCCGGGTCACTCAGACAAACACACATACGTGAACTGTTGCAGATGCATGCACACGGTGATGAAAGCGACAGCATGACGACACAATTACACCCCCAACATACATGAGGGAGGTCCGAAATCGTGCATGTGTTTTTGTTTTATTCTTCCATCGTAATGTCACACATCTACAAAACATTCTCGACCTGGTCTCGTTCACACATGGAGGTGCAAACTGCACCTCCGTCGTCCTTCCTGTGATGTAAAGTCATCAAAGGTCAGAAGAAGAGTGTGTGAGCTTGTGTTAATGGGAAGTACAATTTGAAAGCTGAATTAGTTATCATGTAATTGGGAACTAGTTTTAAATGTTGGAACCTTCTCATGGAGAAGGGGAAGTTTGATGCAGGAGGAACAACCAGAAAAGCAATATGGTGTGATTTTATATATCAGTAGTGGAGCGTCGTGTGTGTCTTCTTTTTTTTTTGCAACATGCAACCCACACACTCTTGGGAACGACACGCACACATGTGCACACCCCGGTGCGTGTGCAAACAAGAAAAAAGAGGAAATTCTCTTCAATGAGGTGAACAATACTTGACATAATTTAACATATTTTTACTACACACTTCCCCTCTTTGTGACAACTTCCTCAGGGTTTTCACTACCAGCGCCGCTTACTATGAGAGGCAGCACATGAATGAAGAAAGATGCACACACTCCGAGGGCAGAGAAGGAGAAGAGAGTTGTTTTGCAACGTGAAAGAGGAAGGTGGATGTGTCACTCATTTGTTATGAAGCAAGGAGACCAACTCAATGGACCCACTCAGGCCAGCCTCATCACTGCCTGATCCCATCTTGCATGCAAATTTATTAGCTCGCACCAGGGCGGATTTTCATCACAAAAATCCTCGTTACCCCCCGGACAACGAGGGATCTTAGGGGGCAAGATGGAGCATGCCGGCTCCCTCCTCACTCCTCACCACCCCACCGTGTGGACACAGTCACCTCTCCCTGTGTCCACCTTACTGCCACGTCTAATTTGCATAGACAATTTGCAAGTCAAATGGGATTCATGAGAAAGTAGGAAGAACAAACTCCCCCCAGAATTCCTCTAATCCGGGAGTCTCCCTGTTCACCTCGAAGGTGTGGAGTCAGGAGACATCTTCTACAGGCTGAAATATCCTAATCATATTAACCTATTGGATTTGTGTTGCCCCTACTCATGCACAACCTTAAAGCTGCTCAGCGTTCGACTTAATTAGTGTAGAGCAAAATGTGTATTGATGTTCTCAGAGTACTTCACCCAGATCTGCCTCGGGGCAGATTCCTGAAACGAAAGTGATGCGACTGTCATTTGTTTCGCTCCTGGATACATCGCTGATAGAGACGGAGATAACTCCTTTGTGTTCTGTTTATTTCACCGAAGTTCGGGAGGTCAAGATCTCCCTGCACTTCACACGCTGTGATTTCTCATCCAGTCTGACCCCGATGTGACCCTGACCCTCTTCTTCAGGTCAGGGTTCGTGAAGTACACCGCTGAACTGCAAATATGTACTGCATGTTATTTAAAACTGATTAATGTGAGTTAATCTAGGGGAAGATTTTGTATTAACCGGTTTAAAAGTGCTTCCCTCAGCATGCAGCAATCCAGGGCCCGGCAAACCACAAACAAACATTACACAGATGCCTCAAATCTAGACGAAACACCGGCACGCATGGACTTATCCAAAAACTAAACGCCTTGTTTACAGCAGCAACAGTGTTACCAAGCCCGTGTAATTCTCATTTTTTATTGCAATGAGATTTTGACTAATGATGCAGAGCCGGGTTGAACAGGCAGGTGGAACTTGTAGTAACAAGAGAAGAGGTGACATACAGGAGGCGACTCGTGTTCCCTCAGCAGGCCTGCAGAAAAACTGCACAGACCAGCGGAGGATCGGCTTCACCTGCAGAGTAAATACAGGTGATATAACTCTACGTAGGACCGTGATTTATGGGACAAACAGCAACACTTACAAAACTTGCAAACACATTAATAACTTGGTGGTGTGATGTGTTGTGCATGGACATTTTTTTTGAGTTATTCGGCCTATACAGTCAGCAAACATCCCACCATCTGCAGCTGCAGACTTTCTTGTGTAGAACAACAAAAGACACGGAATGACCCAAACTGCGTTATGTACTTTTCCAATGGTTAAAGCTAATACATCTGCCCACACGTTGTTACACATATGTGCAGTATGCAAATTACTGAAAGCAGATGACGAATCTATATGCATATATGTGCAGTAACCCCCCCCCCAAAAAAAAAACTCCACTGAACAATGTGAATTGTGATGTACTGTCTTCATCGTTTGCACCCAAAGGAAGGGAACACCATCATTCGGTGTGGAGCAGGATGAATGAAGAAAAGGCAGATAAGACATCTTGACACCCACACGCCCGCCGCGGGATATTGATCATGTTCACAATCTGTCGGTTCAGTGTTTGCGTTTTTTGCGGGTGATGCCTGTCAGAGATCTCAAGACTGCATGACAAATTAACCCTTTACTTCCCCTCAGTAGTCATAACGCAAAAAGTTCTGCTTTGGAAACCACCTGCTGCACAGACACACTCGAGTAAAAAACCCAGAGTCCAACAAATTAGTTTTATCTCAAATCTGTTTATATGACTGTTTAAATGATCATAAACACAGAAAAAACATTTTTTAGATCAGACTTAGAAAATGGATGAGCAGAATGTTTCGAAACATTCAACTGTAGTTCCAACTTTCAAAGGAGAGAAAATATTGAATTTACATTGAAAGCAGTGGAGCTTCATACATAAACATCCCAACCTGGATTCCCTATCGTGTCAATATGGAAGACAATCCAGATACAGAGAGCAATAAAGACTATCACATTTGTCATAAGAGATAAAGGTATAAACAAAGTGAGATACGGGTTGACATTACGACGACGGAGAAATGCTAATTAAAGCATTAGTTGCACAGGAGCAGGAGATATAAACTGAAGGCTGAGGGAGTGCGCTCGGGATTAGGATTACGTTTGAATTGACAGTTGTAAACCTGACAAGTTGGCACTTTAAAATGTTCTCTTTGTCACAATGAAGGAGAGAAGTTGAGTTGATATACAGAGAAGTCAACTGCATGCGATTAACCCTTTCAGTGCAGAGCTCAGTAGCCAGACAGACAAAGTGCACCACAAGTTTCATTTTTCACTTTCTCAACACACACACTGCCTTTATCTTCCAGCAGTGAGGCCGAGGAGCCGTCAGGGTTCATGTGACATTTTGAACTCAGGGGGAAGTCCTATTACCACCGCTTTTCTTTCAGAAATTAAAGGCCCAGTCCGTGCAATGCAGAGCTCATGTGGAAGATTATTGGAGGAAATGTTTTTTCGAGCGCCTTCTCCAAGTTTGCATCCAGGGGAAGATCATTATCTGTAGATGGGATGGTGGAGTGTGTTTTTACAGAGGGAGTGGTTGGATGACTGTCATTTAGGGGGCAAAAGAGGGGGCTCTGTTTGTAGTGTCAATATTTACAGTGACACATGCTGGATGACTACTGACTGACTGTGTGACTAGTGTGTGTGTGTGTGTGTGTGTGTGTGTGTGTGTGTGTGTGCAGACGGAGCGACGGAAAGACTGAATTATCAGCATGAATGGACGTCAGACGTCACGGTTTGGTGAACAGATTTGGGTCTTAAAAACATTATCTTTTGTTCCACTGATAGCGGTGTTAAATGTGTGTGATACTCTCGCACACACTTTATACCTCCACTCCAAAAGGTAAATGGCAACCTGCTCACACACTGTTTCACTCTAATTAATCCAACAATGACGTCTTAATATCTGCCAGAGGGACCAAACCAGTAATACCACCATCATACTGAAACTACATCTCCGTGCCAGTACTTATTTTTTTTACTTGATTGAAGAAACTGAATACTTCTTCCCCGACTTGCTTCCAGCCTTCCTCCTTCTAACAAAATAAAGTGTGGAAAACACAATGTGTTTTAATTCTGACTGACCAATCACAAGCACCTTCACAATCTACAAACTTGATTTGCATTGGAAATCCGAAATACACAAATGTGGGCAACACAGGTAGTCTGTATTTCTTGTTACCTTCACTAGTAGTATCTCTTCTATGTGATTTTCCTCCATTGAAAGCTCAGATTCGGCTTCTTTTTCGATTTCTAAATCCACATTAACACTCTTCACATTAACTTTTCCTTCGCCTCAACGTCTGTTTGTATTTTACAGTTGTTATCATTTTAATTCTGCATCAGATTCCCGTATGTGTTGCTTAAAGTTTGATGGTAAGGTGAGAAAGTAGAGCTTTACGACTGCGCCATGCTCTCAGATTCTGCTATTTGCACTGCAAACTACAACTACAGGCAACTTTAAGCTGTTGATTTCAGCCTTCGTACCTTCATTATGACTTAAATTTGCATAGGAGCTCACAGCCCCGAGCTAAGCTTTCATCATATGAATCATGTTGATTCACAGTTTGACTATTGTATTTATACTGTAAACAAAGTAGTAGGGGAGCGCGGGGGGAAAGTCCCCCCTCAGAGAGCAAGGTCCTCTCATCATGCCACCTCTCACAGGAGATCCTCACATGATTTTGTTGCCATCTAGTGGTGGAAGCAGGAGGATGACGATGAGCAGCCAACACAAACAGTCACGGATCAGGTTGTTCATTGAAAAACATTTATTGTTCACAGTGCTCAGAGGTTGAAACACACAGTCAAGACGTCCGTCCAGACACAGAGACTCTGATGACCCACAGTGAGTCTTTGTTCTGGATTCTGGGTAAAACATTCTGCAAACATTATCTTACTGGACGAACTAACCTGCTCAAGTCAAACATGAAAACACAAGTACTCAGGGTGAGTATTGGCGGTTGTCTTCGCACTCAAACCATCAGATGACGACAGCGTACGTGAAGACAGATTCTGTATTATCGGGTGGATTCGCACCAAAAGGACTTCAATCAACCAAACGATTCGTTGATTGAAAACAGTTAATCGGTGAAATTTGAAGATGCAGATATGTGTACTGGTTAATGAAGGTATAATGGTTCAGTTACCCTGTAGTCAGTGCTGACCCTGAGAGGTATTGATAGTAGGGATGCACCGATTTTTTGGGCAGATACAAGAAAAATATTTGACTGACAGGTGGTAGCAATTCTTAAATTGTAGGCTCTAAAATACAGACAAACAACCTTTAATATAACACTCTTTCACATAATACTGTTCCTTATAGAACGTTTTCACTACTTTAATAACTTTAATAGCACAACCAAAGTTTTTTGTGTGAAACATTAATAAAAAAAGATAAACATCAGCCGCCGCTTAATGTTGTTGTCCGGACGATAAATCGGTGCATCCCCTATTTGAAACACAAGGCAGCCTGAAGCCTCCACTCTTATCTAAGTACACCATGGCAGTATTTTCTGACATAAGAACACATAGAGGGATGTTTCATCGTGTTCTAATTGAATCCGTTTTTGCGCAAATGTTCAAGACTCGACTTCAGAGAGAGAATTCACATAGAAATCAAAAGAGCAGAGAAGGTCTCTTAGTAGCTACACGATCTGTCAGTTGGGTCTTCAGAGAGTCTGTAACTATTGCAGTAGAAACATCAAAAGTAGTGACAGCACGTTGGACACTGTGGCCGGTTGAGGGGGTTTCAGCAAAGCGAAAGTGAAGCGAAGACATGAATGATTTACACAACAGGTTTCAACATTTATAGATAGATGGGGCCTTTTTATTTTTTTCTATAACTTGGCCAGTGACGAAATGTTACTGCATTTCATAGAAAAGCTCAAATCACAGCTTGTGAAACTGAAAGAAATGAATTTATCAATATGTGAACTTTGATTATCTTGCAGGACCTATCGTAGAATCCGCTGTTTGTCGGCTGGGTTGTGAGAATCATAAAGCTCAGGTTATAACTGATAGCTCGGAGAAGACGTGGGGACCTGTTAGCACCTTGTACGCAGCTTCGACCCCGATCTCTGTAAAAGAGTCTGATATTGACAGGTGATACGGTGCACACAGTAGCTGCAGCGTCCCAAAAGTCTTTCAGAGGTCACAGAGCAGTGAGGCGATGCGTCAAACATTGGCGCCTTGGCGATGTGCTCACAGGTGATTTACACCCAAATTCCAGTTCTGGGTTAAAGGTCAAACAGGAAACTTGCTGCTACAGTCTACGTTTAAGTGAGCTTGAATGGCTGAAGGGAAACAGGCAGGTTAGATAGTTTAAAGTAGTAAATCACCGTTATAAAATGTGTTTCAGGGACCACATTGCAGTTAAGGCTTTGCTGAACGGAAGCTTGTTAAGTGAGGTGATCTGATATAAACACCAGTGGAAAGAGAGTTACTCTTACGGCTTGTGCAGTGCTGAGGTTGAACATGCCAGCACTGTCTACACAGATAATAACATTTGAATTAAATGGCTCTCAGTGTGTCCTATAACATGCAGCTGACAGTTGATACCAGTGTTCACGTGACTGTGTTGTCAGCTGAAGGCGATTTCTTAAACATTTACACGGAACACATTTACAGTAATAAGTCAGTGCCTGAGTCAGAACAATACCTCAGTGAACAGTACACCACTTAGTGAGCATCCAATAGAAGTGCAAGCTTCACAAAAGAAGGACATTTGGGAAGAGCTTAAAATGTTTGAGTTTAAAAAGCATAGTATGGTGGATATATTCATCACGTTGTATCTTTTTCAGCTGACTTCAGCTTACTGTTCGAGCAGCGTTTCCGCACATACAGAGTCATAACTGTCTGCACTGATTTATCTTGTGCCGTCGACCGTAATTTCCAGCTGTACGTCCCAGAGATCACACTGGATTAAAGAGCAAGGCATTTCCTTACTAAGGTAATCCATCCATTTGCTCAATCACTCTTTCTTCTGCAGTGTAATAGTGCCGATCTCCAGCAGAGGGAGACTTTTCCTCCCCAAAACACCGCCAGACTCCCATCAGCACTTCTTTCAGCGCCCGTGAACAACCAGCGGGGCACAAAACATGCTGGAGGACAAACAATGAGGCGGATAAACACCCCTCTCCTCCATTTATACATGAAGATGCAACACCTCGAGAAAACCAGAGGAACCAGCTTAAGGGATGTCCTCTCCCTCTCCATCCCTGCCTTCAGGTTCAGGCTTTTCAGCGTGGGGGTGTATATGCGTGTCTGAAGTGCGTGCGTATAGCAAGCGGCTCCAGCGGGCCTTGTTCTTGTGCAGGTGACCCACCATGGTGTGGCTGAGCAGGCTGGGTTTGGTGAAGTGGCGCCACTCCTCGAACAGAGGATCCACAATGTACGAGATGAAACCTATCTGGATGGCTGGGACAGTGTCAGCTTGCTGGTTGCACAGCGGACTGACCTCCAAGTCAGACTCCCTCTCGAGGTCACCTGCCAGGTGGAAGACCAGAGTGAAGAAAACAATAATCACATGTGGAAAAATAGTAGCAGTATTACAAGACGAGATGAGTCCGACTCTCGCCAGCTTGTTTTAAGTGAATACATATTGAAAATATATCTGATGTTTACTTGAAGCAGCACGTTACTCACCCTGACGGTAGAATTCCTCACACACCCTCTCACTCCACTGCTTGCTTAGCTCCCAAACCCGACATGGGTTACAGACGTCTGCGCACTTGAGAGCAATCTGAAGACAACAACAACAAGGACGCAGACATACTGTGAAGCTACACTGACTGATGCAACTCATACGATGACCTTTAAATCACGTATTTGACAGTGTGAATAAATGGAACGAAGGCCAGCTACCTGCAGTATAAAGTGCCTGTGTGAGGGGAGTTGAAGGTCCAGGTCCTGTTTGTCCAGATGTTCTCTGAAGGTGGACAAGAACTCATTCTGTCGGCTGATGTCTGTAGCCAGGATGAGAGAGCCGAGCTGCTGTTCTATATCCTGCCTGCAGGTGGAGGTGAGCACACGACCAAGTCAAGACAAAACCCACCAATCAATTATCAATAATATGGACTTCTGATATTTCTGGATTTCTGACTCAGTACATATGATGAATATCGTCGTGTGTGTTCTTACGACATATCAGCAGGTAAGTGGGACAGAAGTCCCGACTCTCGCAGCATGCCCACAGTGGATCTCCAGTGGTGACTCTCCAGCACCGACATGTTCTGCACAGAAGGAGCAACATGATTTTTTTCCAGAGAGGATTCAGTTGCAGATGTTTGTAGCTCCCGCACATGTTGCAACACATGTGTTTGTGCTACCTGATAGAGGGATGCCAGGTGGTGTCTGGTCTTGATGAGGAAAGGCTGGTTGACCCCGGGGTGGTCTACGTCGTGGGCAGCTGCTGCCATCAAAGCCAGGAACATCTCCTGAGGGCTCAGGTGCTCTGCCAGCTGCAATACACGAACGGAGGAACGTTTGCACTCATTGCACAACATGTAGAGAATATCCTGAATTAACAGGGTGCATTGGAAACAGGAATAATGCCGCCACAGGAGAGCGGCTGACTCGGAAGATACATCAAGGACCTTTCAAACTGAACTTCTGTTGCCTGTCTACTGACATGCCTTCAACACAGAATATAATTCATACACAAATGTACTTTTTTACTTAGTTTTTTAAGATAGCTATGATTGCAATCCTTCGTACGATTGTGATCTTTGTCATTGGTCTGGATCTATTTCATGCAATGGTGTATTGGGGTGAAGCCCATTTTATCCTTGAGTGTACAAAAGGACTGATGAAATATGTATTTTAAGGCACTCAAATTAAAGCTGAAAGTTTCACCCTTATTGTCCTTCTTTTTTTTTTTAAATCCAATGTTCTTGACTATCGAGCCAAAACCGACCTGTGCTAATGCTGACAGACGTGCTCCACATCCGGATGCAGTCATTAGGATTCAGTTGAGCTCTGACTTCAAGTATATTTACTAATCAATTTAACTTGACAAAAAAAAAAACCAACACAGAATAGCATATTGATCAGAGAAGCAGACGGCTCGACCGTCTTCTGAGTGTGTGCCGCTGTATCCAATTCAATTTATTAGTCTAAGTGCTTTTAACGAAATAGGTGCGTCACAAAGTGCTTCACGGAGCAACAAAGGACACGAAAGCAATTACTGTATTAAGCGAAACTTGTGGACACACTCAATCTGGTCAGAGTGCTTCAGGGAATTCTGCGGGCTATAGACGGATGTGTTGTGGAGTCAATGTAAGCAGGATTGATCCTCAGGGAGCGAAACTAATAGAATATGTCGGAGAGAAGCTCCGGCCTGGTGAAGCTCTAGTGTGTGTGAGTGTGTACGTGACTTACCTTGGGCTCCTTCAGGTAGCAGTACATGGCCTGGGTGACATCAGCCGCGTGAACAGCATTGTGATAAGGATTCTGGGAGTGGTAGTCCTCCTGCACCATGACTGGAAAGACAGGAGACCTTGTCAAACCCCGTCAAACAATTGTTGGATGAATGCAGTTATTTATGTTCCAGTCACCTCACTGTGTTGTACTGAAGTGGTGTTGACTTAAGCGTTTATTTCCTTGCTGACAATGAACCATAATTACAAGGTTGGAGGCTTTCCTAACGTTTAAAATATGTGTTGCATCCCTTCTTGATGGAAAATGAAGCAGGGTTAGTGGAATCACTGCAACCCTCTCACAGCTTACCCAGAAACCTGTGCAGCTTGACCATGTCCAGCTGGAAGTGGTGAATGAGACCGCAGACATTGAAGAGGTGGCACATCAGAGTGACAAGGCTATTACCTAATGCACACACACAGAAATTAAATACATCTCATGCAGAACAATAACGTACTAAATCTCTTTATTTATGTTATTGTGAGCAGGTGAAATATTGACTGATGCAATAAGACATTTTACCATTTGTGAGACGATCAAAGAGGAAAATGTCAAAGTTCCAAGTGCCGACTCTTGATAGCATGTGCTGTGATGAAAAGAGAGGCAGGTGCCAGATGTTAGATGGGATTCAAACATGGCACATGTGTAATGCAGAGAGCTGGCGGTAGCTCTGTGTCTAACAAATGAGTGCGTGTCCTCACCGCAGCCTGTCCCAGGTAGTCATCATCCAGCAGGTGTAAGGACCTGGAGGTGTGAGGCAGCAGCCCACTGGGCAGCCTGGAAGCGTGGCAGTACCTCTGGAAGCTCAGCCGACGCTTCACCTTCCTCCTAGTGCCGGCCTCTAGCTCCCCCTGGTGGCCACTGGCTTTAAGTTAAAAAGGAGAATTTACACAGCAGCTTCTGTTAATTATCTATAAACAAACAATCTATTTTCAGTTTGGAGCTGTGAAAGCAGCATTGACACAGCTCCTCAGGTTACACACTCCACACACTGTCAGCTCTGTTCCAGTACCCGGATGTGTGACCTGAGCATGTAAGTGCTCATTCATGCTCCATTAGATGCGTAGAGAGATTTGTGACCCATAACTGAAAAATCTGGCGCCGATGCAACACGTGTCCCGATGCCGCCTCAGGGCTGTACTCTTACAACTGGTTATCTCTCATCACACGCTGTCTTCTTTCATTTAAGAGGACATTTAAAAACCTTCTCTATCACA
>CAAKHC010013324.1:0-16555 GCA_901007825.1 Macroramphosus scolopax
CTATGCAACCTTCAATAACTTACTCAGAGAGAACATCATATTCCATAATGACATTAATTGGGACAATGTTGTATTCAAATGTCAACATCTTTTAAAAAACAATATTGATCATTGACTAATCAAACCTGTTAGGTATTTATTTGGAACCACTGCAGAGCTTCCACTAGATGGCAGCATTTGACTGGAGAGGCTGACTGAGTGTTTTAATACCAGAGGGGTGACACAGCCACACAATCTGAACTAATGAGGAATAAAACAGATGCACATGCTCACATACAGAACAGAAGGATCACTGAATGCTTCCATGAGGATGAAGATGATGTGAAATCTCATCATATGCTGAAGCATTGTCAGTCAGCAGATCCCAACCTAAGTTTTAGGTGATTTTAAAGTTAGTTTAGGTTACGTTGGTTAGGCGAGGTTAGTTTAGGTTCAGGTAAAGTAGGTTAAGTGATGATAAATTAAGTTAAGCTTCCTTTTGTTTTGAAATACGTAGCTAATATGTCAGTAGATCTCTGATATACTGAATACTGAACTGTACAAGTAGTTTTAATGCACAAGTAGTTTTAATGCACAAACAATAAACATATATCACAAATGCAACACCGATCCAGCTGGTTATTTTTAACAGCAGTATAAGTGATGACAACATATTGTGCCTGCTGGGCACCAAGGAACCTTATTTCAAAGGATTTATCCTCCTAATTAAAGCTTTCAGCTCTGTGCTTGAATCAAATGGTCACTTTACTGTCATCTGGGGATTGTAAATGTAATGTGTTTGTAAAAATGAGGTGGTTACCGACCGTTTGACCGCGTATGTTTTTTACTTTTCGATTTCTCCGCCAAAGTGCTGTTTCTCCCTCAAATCTTCTCCTAGCATACTATAGATGCGCTATGACCCGCCTTAAGCTGCCTCTGATTGGTCTGTATACGTGGTACCTTTCGTTGGGTTGACTAGATTTAGCCATGAGGGCTGATGATTGGTTATCACATATCTCGGTCAGCCAATCTGGGGCAGAATAGGGCGGGCTCACCCGCTCCCTGACTCAAACTACGGCAATCCTCAAGCAAAAAGTTATGGAAATATGTAATTAAATTAAAAAAATATATAAAGTAGTGAGAGGGGGAAAAAAGCGTGTGAAACGGCAAGTGTGGCGTGAGGCGTGTGAAGAGGTGAAATTGCGTGATTCTCACTCTCAAAGGGTGAGACTTGGCAGTTCTGTTCATAATAGAATGGCTTCATGAGCTGCATTGGCACCAAACGCCCACTAGGTGACAGCAAAAGACTGTGAAGTGGTGCCTTGACTTTCACTCTGCAGCCTGTGTACTACTAACACGAATCCTTTGAGATTTAGGAACAATACGGGGATTCACAACCGACCTCGGACGGCTAGAATTAGTCACTTTCGATGACCGAAAGCTTTTGCTTTGGGATTCAATAGGACATTAAGGGATAAATACACAATAAGCCCCGTTGACCGGAACAAATTGTGTTTGCGCTGGCTCTGACCCAAAATGGCGGACACGGAGTCTGCTCAGCGCTGTGTCAACGGGGAGTGCAGCTTCTCAGCGTTCCGACGGACCCAAAATGGCGAAGCGAGCCTATTACAGGCACTGCTATTTCTCATATCCACTGTCGATGATATTGTAACACACTTTACTCAATAGAAGAACGTTGAAGTACAGCAAGAGACACCCTTCCTTCTTTAAATAGTGAAAACAAATGGCCTCTTTTACCGTGATGTAGACAAAGAAATGTACAATGTTAGTTTATCCAGACACATGGGAATCACACAGTGCTTCCACCCCCCTCCTGAGCCATGCTGCCCCTGATGGGAGGCGTGCACCATGCTCTGCCTCTGATTGGGTCTCAGAGAACTGAAGTCATCTGTTTAAGCCAAACTAACCAATTCATCCACATAACAAATCAAACACCCAGACAGACACCCAGAGACATATATGTGTTATATGGTTCTCTAATTGCTGGTAAACATGAAAGACCTTGAAATGGACAAATCTGTCAAAACTTCAGCCACAACTGTCTGCTCTCTGCATGTGGACATCTTGATTTGAACATGCGTCCATGTGCTACACTGTTTGTTCTGTTGCAATGGGTGGTGGTACCCCCTCGACTGTTCCCAAGAGGCATAACCTACCTCTCAATCTAGTTTATTAAAGTGCACTTCTATATACCATCATGCCATATGTCCCAGTCCATGATCTTCCAAGTGTGCCTTGCACAATCTTTTACCATTTGCCCATCTTGGATCGGCTTCTTATGTTTAATAAAAGCATGACACAGCCGGAATGATGCTGCAGTGCCTGCCATTGCCTTTGAAGTTGGCTGTGTGAGAAGCGACTGCTGTCCTTTTAACTGTGAAATCCCTCACCTTCCAGCTTGCTTCTCACAGGACAGTCACGGACATAGTTTGAAAGGTTTGCAAATGCCTCTCCACATTTCCCAGCTTGACAGATCAGGCAAACACTCTTTGAACAGGACATGGTAAAAAAAAGTTTTAACTTGGTCCTGCACTCATGTTCTTCTTCATCTTTTGATGTCAGGCAGACAGAGGGGAGACGACATCTCCTCTTGTATGGACGACTGTTTCCTTGCATGAAATATCACCATCCAAATGCACTGCTATCAGGGCAAAGCCAACACACACAGCACTTCAAACACACTACTGCCCTTCATTAATGTTGGGCTCAGTAATATTTGCTGCTGATTATACGGTATGTAATCTACTCTTTATTTGTAAATTCAATATTCCTATAAATGAAGTCCCAGGACTCCCTCCTGGACATGTGGCCCAACATGGAGACCAGCCTGTTTGTAATACTTTCGACACTCTACTTCCTAAATTACCTCGATAATAAACATAAAGCAGAATTATTTGCTTTCTGACAGTCAACGAAAGACGAAACATTATAAGCTTTGTAAAAATAGAATTCAAGGCAGAGATTTTGTATTGGATTCCAGTTCAAAGTACAGGTGTACCTAAAGAAGTGGCCTGTGAGTGCACAGTGCAGAGAAATGGATATATAAGGATGTTAAAACAATTCATGAGGCCATTAAATCCATTTTGTTCTCTTTTACTTACTATTTCAGCCAGTTAGGTTTATTGAGGTCGAGGATAATCGACCACAAATGGTAATTGTTTGCTTATTTTATGCAGCCTAATGATGGTACATCAACAGCAGGTAGCCTAATGGCATTATTGTCATGACAACAGAAGCAGTTAAATCAACATTTCTTCCAGTCAGACTCATCACAGGTCACAACACTTTAGACACCCACTTCAACTATCTTGTTTTAATTAGCATTAATCAAAAGAACGTGTTCTATGTCCTCCAACGGTGCAATGTGATCAATGATCAATGATCAATATTCTGTCTTTCACACTACAACTGCACAAATAAACAAAATTGTGTTTAGTGACATGTTAATATTATGTATGTTCATTGTTATATATAAATAATTGTCAATATTCTGATTGATTTTGCTTCTGATGCTGTGAACGTAAGTAGCTTTTCAAAATACAGCAATAGTCTGTACAAAAATAATAGAGAACTAATAAAATCAACAGTTCATGGTTCAGCTGCCGTCCCTCCCATAACAGATACAAACGTTAAACTATACCAGACACCATAAAGTTTTTTTCAAAATTGCACTTTATCAAATCAAATTGTAAAAATGAAACATGGAAAGTTATGATGAATCAAAAACTTCTAATGTAACAGTTTGCAGTATAAACATATTCAAACGTAAAACAAATTCATTTGAATTAAAGTGCATTTATAGAACAAACAGAACATAACAGTTAACAATGAAACCCTGAAAACTTTGATAGTGTCCCTTAAATCAAAGACCACCTCCACCATCCCATCACCATCCACCTGGAGATGAGACTGTCCTCAAAGCCTCTTTCCTGTATGGGGGCGTGTTTACTGTGCATTGGGCCACACCGACTTGGCCCCCAACAAGGCTGCGGCAGCGCGGTGCTGCGTGCTGCGGCAGCGTCAGCGTGGTGCTACCACAGGGATGTGCAACACATCTGCAGGACCGTTGCCTCTAATGCAGTTTACTGAGTCATATTACCTGTTGATGCTACATTGTAAAAATGGTGTTTTCCATCTACATACATACAAAGAATCGCTTCGATTGTTGCTTGTTGCCGGCAGTGTCCGAGGTCGGGGAGAGCCGGGCTGGTACGGTCCTCCATGACAGTAATCCAGATGCAGGTCAGAGGAACCAGGATCTTGTTGTCTTTGTGGGGTCACCAGTGAGATCGGTGTTTATTTGTGAAACTTCAGTTGTCCCATCTAAATAAATGGGATTATAAACGATAGGAAATGTTGGTTTATTTAAAAACAAAAGTCTCCTTCAGCACCGAGCCCCAACATTAATCACTACAAAAACAATATTGTTACGCACTAATACTTTCATGTTCAGGCCCTCGCACTGTCACACACATTTGCATGTGCAGCAGTCATCTGAATTTTGGATTTTGTACAAAGGAACGGACAATTGTTGCCAGTGCGGGTACGTACAGCACATAATGTCCTGGGTCAATGTGGAGCAGAGAACATGCATTAACTCTACATTATATTGTGATTGAAAGATGTTTGTCACGTCTTACTTCACATGACTCTCATCATATATGTGACATTGGAAATTATTTTACCTCCGTAGTCAAAGTTTTCATGTTAAACATCATTCAGCAGTGACCTTTATGTCTGTGACCTCTATGTCTGTGACCTCTATGTCTGTGACCTCTATGTCTGTGACCTCTGTTCCAGGCCTTCAACATCTGATCAGACCAACGTTACGAACTTGATGCTGTAGATTGAGACGTGTCGGAGGTGAAGTATCCGGTAAGAAGGATTCAAATATTTTATTAACATGTGTTTGCATCTACAAGACTCAGTTTATTTTTGCAGCAAGCAAGCTTGTACTGTAGGATGAATGTTAGAACAGTATGAAACTACAGGAGCCTTCATGTGTTATAGTGAGCTGCAGGAGA
The DNA here is from genome assembly GCA_901007825.1 of Macroramphosus scolopax. NCBI lineage: Eukaryota > Metazoa > Chordata > Actinopteri > Syngnathiformes > Centriscidae > Macroramphosus > Macroramphosus scolopax. The sequence continues at coordinate 5,025 of CAAKHC010013324.1, forward strand.
TTTATCATTTATTTTATTCTTGCTGTGAGAACATCTATGTCATTATAGTCTATTCCAAATATAAAAATTGTGCCAAGAGAAACTTCATCTGCTTCATTACTGACATCGTATATAGTTGACAACTTATACTGTGCTGACCTACTGCACCTTTTCACTTTACTTTACCTGGCTGTTGAAATCTAACTCCATCAGGGGAGCATGTCGCGCAGGGTAAGGTGCAGTTCAGACTGTAGTGCTGCTGCTACAGTATTCATGAAGGAGGTTCACACCCAGATCAAACAAGAAGCAGTTGGAAGCAGGTGGCGCTATGGAAGAATGTTTTGGTGTGAAAAATGCTTGAAATTCTATTGATCAGGCATAAACTGCTGAATTGATCTGTAGGTATTAGAAGCTGTTGGCTGAACTCATGAATGGTAATTGGACTTGAAAACCATTAATTGTATTATAAGTCTGATGATTTTAAGATTTCTAAGCTTCAAAAAGTGTCTCCACATATGGCCCATATTGATGAAAACGGTTCTCAACCAATATAGAACCATTCAAGTGTCCATTCGAACCCAGAGTGATGGCTGATCGATTCCCAGGCTTCTTTCAGTGTTATTTGGACACTCGGAGTGTTTCACTTCTTGATTCCACTATTTGACACCTTTAATTATAAATGAATCTTCCTGTGTCCTTCTTGCAGTACTAGAGGACACCCAGTTATTGTCTGTTGTGCTCAGTATGTCAAGTGCAGACCACGATGTGATGTAAACCAAATGATCGTCACACACAGCTTACCTCCTGTAAAACGCCCAGTAATGGAAATTCTATTAAATGTTTCTGACTCCTGGAGACTTTTTTTTCAGTCTGGGGATGTTACATATACCTACTTTTGTACAGCTGGTTAAATGTACCAGGACTACTTCATCTACATTTCCTAAGGGGCGCTGTCGAGTCATTTCACCCCGACCATGTTCATGACCCATTACAGAAAATCAAATTCCTGCCCTGTGACAAGTGTGCCAAGTTCTGTCAGAACCGAGGCTATTTGATAGCTTAAAAAATGTAGGGGGCGCTGTAGACCCTGTCATGTCTTACTTCATGATTACATCATGGTGTTAGCTGGAGGCAAAACAAGGGAAAAACTGGAGGGAAATGCCAATCAGCTCAGAGTAGAAGTTCACAGAATCTACTGGAACTGTCATCTCTGTGTGCTGTTGGCTGCCAGACTGAAGGAGTCCTGGCTCCAAATACCACCGGCACTGGCAGGAAGACAACCGGTTGAATGTTACGAGATGGATGGTGGACTGAGGCTCTTCACAAATGTTTGTAATTGAGACATTTCATTTAATGTTTAACTACTTTGAATTAAGACAGAGTGCAGTTCCCTGTCCAGATGTTTGTGCTGACCACAGCCTGGTACATGGTGACCTTCTGGCAGTTTGACAGAACTTTGGATCACATGACACAAACTCATCTGTTAAGTCTTTGTATTTCAAGTCTTGTAAAGTACATAACCATTCAGGACATAGTTGTAGGCATCTAAAGATGAACATGCCCTCAGATTCTCTTCACTGTACACACTTGGTTTTTCTACCACGGGGGTGTAAGAGTCTGGTCGTACCACTGACTCAGCACGTCGTCAGTCAACATTAACATGTGACGTGTTGTCCTGCAGAGTAGTTGAACGTACATATTCAGAAAGACTTGTATTTTCTTCAACCATTGTCAATAACCATGGCAACATAACTTACTAGCTTTAGTTAGCTTACATGTTCAGGGACGTATTTCACCCACACCTAAGAAAACTGCCCACATAATGTTGACTAACAGAAAAAGGGTCTATAAAGCCAATGTGCCTTTTCCAATTAAACATTTACCTGTTGGAGCATTGGTGCAAAAGAGGTTTTGAGCCTCTCAAAGGCCTATAGCATAAGTTAATTAAATGGAAATTGACACATAAAAACTAAAATAGCTGCCCTCCTGTTTGGGGACAAAATGTAATTAGTTCATTAAGCTGAGAGCAATGACCCCAGTCAACCTCGTGAACAGTAACTGAAGTTTAATTGTCACACACAACTTATATCCTGTTCCCAGTAGGCGGGGCTGTGAATGTGATTTAATACTCTTATGTAGACGACTTCAGACTGGGTTTCTTATCAAGCAGGTGAAGTTCAGGAGCGTGTGGAGAGTCGTCAAGGTCTTCTACATGTACTGACAGAGTCGCTGGAGAATCTAATAAACCTCCTAGAAGAAGTTTGTTAAAGTATAAAATGGCCAAAATATAAAAAAAAAGGATATTCAATTAAAAACGACTTCTTGTTGGCGATTAACAAAATCAATGTTATTTCACTGATTCTTTGTGATGAGAGTGATGATCCACCACATCTTGTGAGCGTCAGAGGAAGGTCTCATTCCACTATCTTTATGTTTCTGTGTGCTATAAGGCCTGTTGACCACAATCATTCCACCACTGCAACTTCCATCAGGGTTGTGTGCTGGGATGTGTGCTGATTTTCTGAGTTCTCCCTCATGTTAAGGCCCCTCAAAGAAGCAGCAGCTGCAGAATAACTATAATAACATTGATAATAATCTCTACAAAGACAAGAGGCTCTTGACAAGGGAAGTGCCAGGGACTGTTGGCCCGGGCACTGTCATGCTTGGCCCTAATCACGAGAGGGTCCTCGACCGTCAGGTGCTTGGGCCCTAATCATGAGAGGGTCCTCGACCGTCAGGTGCTTGGGCCCTAACAATATATGAACTCCTTCAGTTCCCATAGGGCCGGAGCACCAAGCGGTGCGAAGGCCCTGGATCGTGGTTTCGGTATCTTCTTACCACCAGTAGCAGCAACACTCGTCACTAGTAAATGAGGAAGAAACTTTGTGCCATCTTTGATTTTGCAGGGCTTGTGCTGATTACACATTATTTATCACCTCCGGCTCCAATGATGATGGAAACATGACACCCGGATGGACAGGCCATATTTGGCACCTTCCTGCTAAGAGGTGAGATGTCTACAAACCAAACACATCTTTCACCTCCCCAGCTGCTGTGTGCTGTTGTGTGCTGTCAACTTATTTATATACAGTCTACGACATACACAATCATTGCATGGTTATGCTAATAATGCCTGCTAAGCAGCTGGATGCCGCTGTGTTCGCCCGCTGAGTGTGAGCGCAACATTTACCGACTGAATGTCTCACACGGAGGCTCCAACGCAGGAGCGCCAAACCGTGGATACAAGCAGACGGAATGGATGCTTTCTACAGGTTTGAACATCAGGAAGCAGCTCACTGGTCCGGCAGGAGAAGCAAGTGTTAAAAAAAGCTCAATTGTGCTATTTGGGGTTTAAAAATGATTAAAACGATTCATCCGCTGGCCACCAGTCGCAGCACTGAGCACCATTCATGACTGAGGAAGAAACTCTTTGATTATATCGGACTTTTGTTGGGTGGAGAAAAAAGACAAATTGAACCGTTGGGATACATGTATGTTGTTACTTTACACACGCCTGCAGGTGCTCGTTCCTTCTTTAATTCACCGATAGAGTGGATATGTGGTGTGTGGTCCTGTATCAGGGGTAACAGTTCATACTGGCATTTCAGTCCAAGGGTCCCTTTGTTTGAATGGTTTACAGTTCTCATGAAAGACAGCGGACACCACTAGTACCATGCCATTTGTGTCGTACGGCTTGGTGAAACAATTCTTTACACGTCAAATGATTCTAGGTTAGTCCAAGGTCAAAAACATTTCCCCCAGAGGGTGACATGTTCATCAAAGAACAAGACTTAAAGTCCAAATGTCCCTTCACTGATGCACCGAGCCGATTCAGGCATCCAACCTCACATCCTCCTGAGCTGCTTCCCATTTAAACACGACACACACACATACACACACACACACATACACCACCTATTGTAATTCACACACAGTCAACCACAGAAACACAGAATTACAATGACGTCAGTATCCTCTACATGATCTCTAAAGTAAAAAATGCTGCATGTTGTATCAGAGTACTGTACATCCGGGCGGTTGGTTCAGTTTGGCTGAGATGGCTGCTTGTCTGTGTTCTCTGTTCTTCTCAATCCTCGGCTCATTTCCAACTCTCCATCATCCTCTCTTCTCCTGCTCTCCTCTCCAGGTTTTCCTCCACAGACGAGTTGCGACCAGTGTGATACCACAGCCAGGTTTACGGGGCTGGACTTCTTATTGACTTGAGCTGCCAGGAAGATTTCATCTTGGCATTTGGTGAGTTTGACTTTCTGGTGAAAGAAAGACTTGTGTGTCTTCACGTCCTTCTCCTCAGTCCATGTCCTCCTCCCACTGAGGTTTGACTGAGTGTACGGTCCTGTAATCATTGTCTTCATGTAGTTCCCCCACCTTCTTCCAATCTAGCCCAGAATTGTCTGCGGACTGAAAGGTCCAGGCCGTGTGGACTACCCAACCATCTCCACGGTTCTCCACATCCTCAGACGCTAGAGAACGTTTCCAAGGAAGCTTTTTGGCACTGACAACGGGAGCAATGTGTGTCTTCATATAGATGCTGATGGAAGTAGCCAGCTAGTCGTGGCTGCTAACGGTCACATTCCAACCAGCAGGACACCTGCACAGGCAGACCGATGACGACTGTTTCAAGTTCTCAATAACGTTGAATGAGGGATAAATTCCTTTCTATATCACATCGGAGGAATGGCTGTGTAATTCAAGTGTAAGTAGAAACGTGTAACATCTGATGACCTCAAATTCTGGAAGGACATTTGCTTGTCTGATCCTTAACTTCTCCAACCTTTAACAAAACAGTGCATCAGCCTCTCAGGCTGAGTGTCGCAGCACTCGGTTGATATGCATTCAGTTTGTACGGCGCAGGATTTCCCTGATGAGCCGAAGTAAAAACAACAGCAACAACCCTACAAAGACTCAAACACATCCAGGGACATCAATTGAACTTCGATCTCTCCTCTGTCCGTTACCAACAGGGCAGAAGGCTCCTGGGTGGGCACTGAGTTGAAAAACAAGAAGGAGGGGCGATGAGAGATGAGAAGTTAGATTGTTGGTAGGAATATATTCTTATTGCCACAGTCTGTGTTGCTGTTTATGCAATAGCAGGATAACTCAGTGACTGCTGCTCCCATCTGAGAGATATTATCTGAGAGCTATAACGTGGTTTCATATTCTAATCTCTCCTGCACCAGAGCATCATCCTTATACTGCAGCCGTGGAGGAGTCAGGGAGCAGTCTATGGCCAGAATCGCCTTGCGTATACTGCGGTCCAGGACGTGGCGCTCCCATGCTGGGTAGCGGTTCCTGCAAAGGTCGATCTTGATGACAGTCTCTTCAAGGCGCGGAGCACGAGATGAAGGTGTTATTGGCACAGTGGATCGGACCTGGAACACCGGCATACAGCCATCCCGCTCAGAGTACTTCCCCATGTCACGCTCCAGCGTTGCAGTGGCGGCTCGGTTAGAACGCAGTGAGTTGGTGGCCCCCTCCGACGGTAGCGTGGAGAACTGAGCGGTGGCATCCAGGTCGAGGTGCTGGCCGCTCGGTGAGTGTCCAAAGCGTGGCCCATTGGGATGGAAGAAAGCATAGTACATGAGCAAGAAAACCACGCCAGTGAGGAAACAGCTGAAGATGACACAAAGCGCTGGCACTGCAAAGGCGTCCGTGGTGCGAGGCGCCCGGTAGAGATACCACAACGCACTGAGGGCTGCATTCTCCACCAGGATCACCAGGTAGTAGATGAACAGCCGACACCTGCACATGGGTAGAAGACAAAAAATAATTAATTACGTCAGGAAATGTGACTCCGGTCATGTCAAACAAAAGTAAAGGTTTAACATGATACAAACATTGCAAGGCAACCGAGACATTCTGAGGGGTGTGTGGGTGAGATATGTCCTCCTCACCTTGTCCGTCCCTCCTTGACATTGAACCAGGAGAAGATGTAGATGATGCCCACCACCATGTCAAACACAATCTCCTCCCACTTGCTGATGCAGAAGTCAGTTTCACAGTGGACAATCCAGAAGGTCATGATGCACCAATGCAGGACGATGAAGATGCCAAAGTAGAGTTGGAACACGGAGGCAAACAGGGCGAAGGTGATGACTCTTGCTGCGATAGTGAAGAAGTGCCAGCAGAACTGGATGATGACAGCCAGGTAGCTGATGGGCTTCTTGTCATCCCGAGACTCTCGCAGGGCCTTCTGGTAGGAGGCCAGCGCCCAGGCCAGAGAGACAAGGGAGGCTGCCGCTGTCATACCTGCAACAGACGTGAACATGAACATCAGGTTCTTCTTTGTGTGTCCAGACTGGCTCAGAGCTCAAAACACGTGTTACTGTAGCCAGGGATGGGATGTAAGTAGCGTGCTTCATTATATTGATGCTATTACTGTCAGTCAAACCAGCACAGGTGTACAGAATAAAAAGAACCTATAAGCATACATGGATTTCCTTTGATAATGCAAATGAAGCTAAACCTATAAATGTATACATGTTAGTTGCTATGTGTGAGTTGTATGTGTGTGCGTTACCTTGCACAGCTTGAAGCTTGTGTGTCTGTATGATGATGCACAGCTGCAGCACCAGTTGTGGAGCGCTCTCCAGAAAGGTGGCCAGGAGATGCAGCATGCTCACGTCTGCGAACTCATAGACCATCCTCCAGTAGTACCGCCAGCGCTCCGTCTCCACGCTCTGACGACTCCGAATGCCCAGGTAAATGGTATGGAAGTACCTGGAGGACAAACACCATCAGTACTAACGAGGTACAATGTTACATTTATTATTCTCTTCGGGATATTACAATACAAAGGAGTTCCATTGATTAAACCTGTATTCTTTCTACTGTCCAGCAGGGGGCGACTTTAGTGCCGATTGCATTATTGACACACAAACACAAACCAGCTCCAAGCGATGCAAATTCCACATCGTATCTCTGCAGACTGAAGGCACGAGCTCATTTACCGAAGCCAATTTTTTAGGAGTTTACACGTCTGCATTGTTATGTGTCTCCCTCTCTTTGAGGGTCCTTCATGCATTTTCATTCATTCTTATTTTTACATGGCAGTCGTTTAGCAGCTGGCTAATGGGCCGTGAAATGAAGTTCCATTGTCAATACAGAATTTGAAAATGAAATCTGGGCTGAGGGTGTTAAAGCTGCGGCCTGTTCACAGAGCGGTGCACCTAACACATCTCTCACTGAGTGTGTGTGTGTGTGTGTGTGTGTTTCCAAGTCTATAGAGACAGATCAGACTTGTTGGCCTGCCACTCCAGCTACATTCAACACTGTAACTGAAGGTGTCCCAGTTCTGACTGCTTGGATCACATCCATTGAAAAAGGAAGTCAAGTCATTCAGTGTTATTTTCCGTCCTATCGCGAGGCCGTCACCACCGGTAGAGTCAGGATTTCTACGGCGACTCTACTTTTCCTGTAAGCTACACATTCCTTCCTGTAATGTTATCCCGACTCCCAGGTGACCCAAATGACAGGACATGTATGGAACTGGGCCACTTCACCAGCGGTCCACAGATGAACCCGACGTCAGTCCTTCAGCTCTTTGACTCAACTGTTTTCTTACCAGCAGTTATTTCAAGTCCCGCTGCTGTTTTTGAAACATTCTTTTTTGCAGATAACGATGAGTTTGTCCATGTCTCTATACTTCCTGACATATCCGTGGACTCTCAGCTCAATGGTTCCTATTGAATATGTAAATCTTTAAACAAGGGTGAGAGGAGTCGAGAGGCTGAAAGGTTTAGTCTGCAACCGTGAGCCACATCGTCCCCGGTTCGGCTCCAGTTGGGGATCTTTTGCGAATGCTATCCCCATGTGTGTCTCTCTCTCTCTCTCTCTCTCTCTCTCTCTCTCTCTCTCTCTCTCTCTCGTCATCTCTCTGATGTCCACTCTCAAATAAAAAGGCACAAAATGGGTCAGGGGGGTGTTCTGCTGGCCCGGGGGTTTAGATGCTGTCCACATAAATGCAATGTCCCCACTTTGAGTCTGGACAGAAACCTTTGTTGAAAGTCGTCCCCTCACTGTCAGCTCTGTACTGAATACTATATGATTAAGACAGAAAATACACCGAAAAATGAGGTGTAATTTGTTTAATTAGTTAATAAATACTAAATCTAAAGTGATGAATTTTCAGCAAATTGTTCTCAGACAGGATGAGATCGTACATTTGTTGGAGACTGTTGGCAGCGCTGGTTTAAAGCACATTCGGTGTCCTTCGAAGTAAATGAAGCTGTAGAATGCTCCAGTCTAAATAAACCACGATGGTCCTGGTTGAGGCCGACCACCAAACCCAACAGGTCCCAGGAAGCATCGGGTTCCTGCTCCTGCGTCCAACTGCCAACTCAACAACTTGGACTGACTAACTGTGAGCTGTAGTTCTCTGTCTCTGTCCTCCCCCCTCCTCCCCCTCTTCTTAAGCATCGTCCCAGTTCTACAAGTACAAGAAGGTGTCAGCCTCCACACAAACTCAGAGGCTGCTGGTGTTGACAACAGTAAAGATACAATACATCCCGGGTCATCTTAGGCTGGGGGTCAAAGGTTAAAATCGTTTTCAGAGTCAGGTTAAGAGGACAACACAAGGTAAAACACATTCAACTAGATCCTGGAAATGGGATTCATGAAAGATCTTCCACATCCAGACTGGTCATCACCCCCCCGTTTCCCAGGACCACCTGCTGATGTCTTCAATGCTTGCAGCCACAGAACACGGATGCACATCTGAATAATCTGATGACTAATGTTAATTAATCAAATCATTTTCAACTGACAGGGTTGGAAGTGTTGCTGGATAATCAGGCTGAAATGAAAGGAAAGCAACAGTAACATTAAGAAGCAGCTCGATGATGATTTCTCACTGCAGAGCTGAAGAGAAATGTGAATGTGCATTGTTTAACTGACTCCAACAAGGAGTGACCTGGATTCGGCTCCTCATTGGCAGCTGCAGGAGGAATAAATCATCTCCTTCACAGGTTTATTCCAATTCCTTTAGACAGGCAGCACTCGTACAGCCTCACATCACCTCTCCTATAGAAACAGGATTGTCTCCGGGAGGCGTCTGTGGACCGAATGTCTCCCTGACAGGATGGGTGACCTATCCAGGAAATAAAGACTCTTTCAATGTGTTTATGCATCATCACTTTCGATCTCCAGCACACAACACACACCCATAATGGTTCCGTCAACACTTAGGAGATGAGATCTATATGTACCCAATCAATTAATCATAAATCATGACTAATATGTCATTACTGTAACAGAATACTAGCAGACTAATCACGGAGGGGAAGTTGTGGAACTGAATTTGAACTTGATGCTCAGTGAATATTCATGTGTCTTTAAGTGCTGGCTGCAGTTACATTAACAGCGTCTCCACCTTTGCCTGCCTCACACAGCTGCTGCGTCTCTCCAACAGAAGCTCCTGGGCCTATATTTAGTCTGATTATATCATGTCATCTCCTTTTTGATTCTCATCAATGTGTTCACTCCTTCCTCAGGTAAACATAAGTCATTCATGGCTTTTCTAGAATAATTAACATGCCTTGCAGTATCTGATTGCACTGCTAGATTTGCTGATTGACGCAGTTTCATATGCATGTTGCATAATTAGCAATTAACACCATAGAAATGTCTCTTGCAAACTGGCGCACACACTCCTTCATGCATTGTGCAAACACATATACTCACTTGGAGGTATAATTTCATTCCAAGATAAACACGCTGCCGCTTCATATTTTACACTCCAAACAACAACTATTCTATTTACGAAGCCGCCGGTGACGAGCTCGGAGAGAGAGACCGTAGGTAGAGGCGCAATCCTGAGGTACAGCTGCAGCTCCTTCATGCTACAGTCACTCACCATCGCTGGGGCCAGAGGTGTGTGTAGAACACCTTCACACTCCAGAGACTCACTGTCATGAGGCCTAGCTCTGGTTAGCCCGACGAACAACATCAGTGACAACGGACAGGAAGCTGAATGATCATCAGCAAGTCATCACAAACGCTGCCGCGGATGAGGTCAAAGGTCACTGACCTGTGGACAACAAAACTCTGCGTATATGACAACCTGACCTTAGTTTTGATCTTGTGTTGAGGTTAATTACACAACAGTTTTTTAACAAACCTTTGACATCAATACGTCTAAAGGTCGGGCTTCAACAGAAACCACACATAAGGAGGGTCAGGGTTAGTTCTGTACAGCCGCCATCAGAGGAAGTTATCCCATGTTTGTCTCAGGGAACCATCGATTTACACATTCATTCATGATATAACGTTAACATAATTGTAAGAAAAAGGTTCTGAAGTATGTGTGTTGCCTTCTGACAATAAAAAAGAAGAAAAGAAAAGATGTTCCGTTTAAGAAGGACATGTTCTCCAAAAACAACATCCGCACCAGCTAATTCATATCGAAAAGCATCACAATGTCTCAAAACACTTCACTGAACAAAGTCTGTGAAAAGCTACAAAAAAGGAAGAACTTTGATGATCTAAAAATGTGGTTGACGACCTGGTTTGTTGCCAGTCAACACCTGTGAAGTTCTGGAACTTACCAATTGTCACAGTGACAAAATCTTTGCACAGACAGAAATGACATATGAACACCTGCCCAGATCGTCTGCGTCAGGTCCTCTTCAGGAGCAGGTGTCTCCAGGTAACTGGACCTGACAGTCCTTCAACCCCGTGTCACTGCTGTCCATCCCCGTGGACCCGCCTGTCAACCTCCTTTCAAACCCGCCAGTGTCTGAAAACGGCTGATTCAGTGTTTGCTGTGGTTGTTTGTGTTAGTCTGTTAGCAGGTTTAACAGCAGAAACTACCTTGCTGATGTTCCCCTGACTTGTTAGAAGGGTGCAGCCTTGTTCAGAGTATTAACTCCACGTCTAGGATATTGAAATGTTGTCTGGCCCTGCATGGACAATGTCATTTCGGTTCTTTGCCCTGAACATGTTGCACATCACCAAGTTTTTCCTGAGCCTAGACTCAAACCTGTTCTCCCCGAGCCTCCGCCTGGGATGTTTCCTCCTGAGGCTCCAGCCTGCTTCCCCAATGGCAAAGACTCCAGACTGATACCTGAACCCCTCGGATTGACGCCTGAACCCCTCAGACTGAGGCCTGAACCCCTCGGACTGACGCCTGAACCCCTCGGACTGACGCCTGAACCCCTCGGACCGACGCCTGAACCCCTCAGACTGAGGCCTGAACCCCTCGGACTGACGCCTGAACCCCTCGGACTGACGCCTGAACCCCTCGGACCGACGCCTGACGCCTGAACCCCTCAGACTGACGCCTGAACCCCTCGGACTGACGCCTGAACCCCTCGGACTGACGCCTGAACCCCTCAGACTGACGCCTGAACCCCTCGGACTGACGCCTGAACCCCTCAGACTGACACCTGAACCCCTCGGACTGACGCCTGAACCCCTCGGACCGACGCCTGACGCCTGAACCCCTCAGACTGACACCTGAACCCCTCGGACTGACGCCTGAACCCCTCGGACCGACGCCTGACGCCTGAACCCCTCGGACCGACGCCTGAACCCCT
>CAAKHC010013324.1:16575-26683 GCA_901007825.1 Macroramphosus scolopax
CCTCAGACTGACACCTGAACCCCTCGGACTGACGCCTGAACCCCTCGGACCGACGCCTGACGCCTGAACCCCTCAGACTGACACCTGAACCCCTCGGACTGACGCCTGAACCCCTCGGACCGACGCCTGAACCCCTCGGACCGACGCCTCAACCCCTCGGACCGACACCTGAACCCCTCGGACCGACGCCTGAACCCCTCGGACCGACGCCTGAACCCCTCGGACCGACGCCTGAACCCCTCGGACCGACGCCTGAACCCCTCGGACTGACACCTGTTGCTCGCAACCAGTCTGCATCCAGTCAATGAGACACAGTTTGATGAGCCAGCCTGCCCGTTCTGAGCCTGCTTGCTCGCTGCCCACCAGTCCTGATCGGTAGCCGCTGCCCAGCACCACAGTGTCTCTGCTGCCCAGCGCCTCTACTGAGACCCAGTCTGTTGTTGAGCAGTCGTCCGCCCCTGCAGACTCTCACAACCACCTAACTATGTTTTTAACAGGCTGATTCTTGTAAAGTGTTGAAAGGCCTAATTGATTGCAGCAGTCCAGGGTGACAGGGGAGCAGGTAGCCCAAAATCTACCCAACTTGACAAGCGGTTTCCAGTTGGCCGTTAGTGTGGACTGCCAACGGGGGGCAGAGCTTCACTGCTGCTGCTGACGGGCTCCTGCTGGGCCTCAGTCCGGCCCCTCTGAGCCCCTCTGAGCCCCACAGCTCCATTCTTCAGCTCCCAGGTCTTCCTGTTGTCTGTGTCCGTCTTTGTTGGGTCTTTTGTCGAGTCGCTCCTGTTTTGTTCGTCTGTTTAATCTTTGTTTGCTTGTTTATTCAAGTCTATTTAGTCCACTTGTTTAGTTTGCCTGCGTCCTGTTACTGGGATTCCAGTCATTGTACCTTTGGTGAGCTTTCAAAATAAAACATTTAATCTGCACATCAGCTGCTGGATCCTGTATCTGAGTAACAACAGAAGACGGCACTGGTCATGTGAAGCGTTGGCTTCTCCACATCTTCTTTTAACTCTTGTTTGGTCACAACCAAATTCTGTCTTTTTGCAAGTAAATGCACTTTGTTCATCAGCTAGTCTCCATTATTACCATTGATCACTTCAGGTTGAAGGTGAAGTCAGCATCTGTCTGCATGTTGTTGCCCTCATACATTAAAAACAGAATTATACTGTTGCTGCATTTCTTTAGCAAGTCAAAACAAACATGCTGTCCTATTCTAATTCTTTGAAAAGGAATATCAGCATCACTTCCTCCGTGTTTCATTACCTGAGGTCGTCAATTCAGAAGCACAATAACAAGAGATCAAATATGCAATCAAAAGATTAAACATGAAAGCCATTTTCAAACACAGCTGCTGACTGAAAACTTGAATTTAATCCCCGTATGAACACTGGAGGTGTCTGTGTCTCTCTCCTCTGCTCCTCCATCTTTACAGTTATTGTCACTGGAGCAGCTCCCGTCTGCAGACCACCAGTGGAATGACGAGTAAAACTCTATTAAAACAATTACTCAGCTGTTTAATGTCTCCATCACCACTGAGTGGGTGGAGACAGGAATTACACATTTACTTACAACTACCATCTGTCAGGCAAAGTCAAACGTCCAAGAGGACCAAACATGAACCTGTGCACAGCCCGACAGTCTTAAATATAACACTGCTATGTGACTCTTATTCCAAATAGTCTGCAGAGATCATTAAGCCTTTCAGTTTCTATAGCTAATGTGTCTTCCACTCTGTATTACTGATGCTGCTATCTATATCCTAGCATAATTTGTGTTAAAGTTATGGTAATTAATTCAGTTCAATTCAATTTTATTTGTATCGCCCAAAATCACAAATAAAGCGCCTCAATGGGGTTTTGATGATGTGCAGCACGACCACCTCGGTCCTCAGACCTCAATGCTGGTGAGGGAAAACTCCCCAAATCCTGTCAGCAGTGAAAAGAGCTGGAAAGATCCTCATGAGTAGAACAGGATATTATTCCCTGTGCTATGAGAGTCCAAAGCAGACTTGAGGTTCACAGTAAACTACAAGTGCAGCCACAGACATGAACCCGACAGTGAGGCAGCAATCAATAATAACGATGAATCACCTTCATGTCATTGTCTCTCCAGAGGTCCTTTATGTTGTCCTGGCTTTAAATTATAAATCCTTTATTCCGAACAAAAAACTGTTTTTAGCCAACACAGAGGAGACGTCCTTTAAAGGAGAATTACAGTGTTTTTCAACCTGGGCCATATTTCTTTGGGTGTTAATGATCAGTACAGAGGAAACGGTGCTGAACGGGAATGTGAATCCACTGCACCGGGGCGGTTGTTTTAGCACCTGGCAGGTTCAGATTGTTAATTCCATTGCCTGACAACAGCATGTAGAGTTTCCCTGCAGAGGCTGATGTGTGTCATCACGTCAAGTCTTGCTCTGGAATCTAACGAGAGGTGATTTGTATGGGAAGACAACAGTTCAGTGGAGGCTGGATTACAGAGTACAGGAAGGACGGATTAGTGTTATCTAAAAGAATAACATAAACAACAATGGATTTGCAAATCGTGGACCCGACCACAACACACTTTCATTGACTACCTTCAGGGGACAAGGACACGCTGGAGTTGTGCCTCCACTCTTCCCCTTCGACTGACAAACTCTGATGACTTTTGCCTGTTAAACAATAGAAATCCGGCACCAATGCATATTTTCTAATGAAAAATGTAGAAACCTGCTGCAGACAGCGTGGAGGTCATGTTATTAGCGAAAGTTATTGTGTTGATTTGGCATCAGTTCACATGAAAGATGGCAGGATAACAACCCACATCACTACATATGTGGACGGACTCTGACACGGACAATACCCCTGTTTTACCATTTTGTGGATGCAGGTTATCCTGTTCTCAGTCAATACTGAATGGATTCCAATCATCACCCCGATTAATCAGTACAGCCCAGGAATCCCAATACCCTGTCACCCTATATTAGTAGGTGGAAAGATTGAATAGATATCTTTAGGCTGGCTCTATATCTTTGGGTTAAGGTCAATCTATATTCATGATCCATCTAGAAACAGTTTGACAACCATGGAGGCTCTGTTCCATTCCCCACCAGCAGCAGGCCCATTGACATGAGTTGTCACTGGCTGTTCGGAGATGGAAAGCATCATTCCTGTCCAGCTCGCCTCGGTGAAGCCTCCATATCATGTGTGCTGGCCGTGCAGCGGGGAGCGAGCTAAAGATGGCAGCTGGCATTATTTAAAGGCTATCATGTTGCAAAGAGGGCCAAGTCCTGTCAGAGCAGCTCTATTCATCCATTCATTACACACACACACACACACACACACACACACACACACACACACACACACACACACACACACACACACACACACACACACACACACACACACACACACACACCTAAACATTTACACCTGCACACACCATCATTGTCACCCATCACAAGGCCTCCACCCTACCTCCATATCTGGCCCAGCTGGAGGATGTGGATGAGGGACTGGCCGAACCAGACGCAGAACGAGTAGTAGGCCGGCCGCTTGCCGCCCCGGCTGCCGGCCGCGGTGCTCGCCGTGCTGTTGCTCGTGGTGTTCTTGCTGGCGGTCGACGCCTGCCGCTGCGGCGTGGCCGGGTGGTGCTGAGCGGTAACGTCGCCGTGTGAGGTCGAGCCACTCAGCAGCTTATTCCCGTCCATGTGGCTGCAATCGGCGGCGGACTCGGCGCCGTCGTCTGTGCTGAAGTCGTGGACGAACCATCTGAAGCTGAACAGCTGGACCGAGAAGGAGCCGAGCACCACGAAGAACAGCGTCAGGCCGAACCACCAGTACTCGCGGCGGAGGTAGTAGTCGACCGACAGCCACACGTCAGTGCCCACATCGGTCAAATACACGGCCACTGCGGCTACGATCCACAGGCAGTCCCACACCGTGTATTTCTGCTGCTCTCTGCCCAGGCGAAGAGACGCCGAGTTCGAGCTCACACCGCCGCAGCAACGCGACTCTCCGTTAGCGAAGTCTCCGTCCCCGGTGCCCGCAGAGTCGGGCTGGCCGCCCGGGTGGAGCCCCTGCACCGAGCCCGAGTGCTCCGAATTCTGCAGGGGAGTGAAGGCCACGTCGCTCTTCTTCATCTTCAGAACCCCGTCCGACTTAGCCGCCATTATTATTAGCTTATAATACTACAGTATTATTCGTCCCCCTTTCCGCGTCCCCTCTCCTCCTCTTCCCCTGCCTCTCACCGTCGACCGACTCCTCTGTGCGTCGGTCCTACTCCTCCTCCTTTCTGGGCAGGACTAGCTCCTTCACACCGCCACCAGGTCATAATACATAATAAAGACTAGAAATGTAGGCAGAAGGTAAAGCTGAAGCCGCGTCCGCTCCGGTCTCCTGGTTCATATCACGTCTTTATCGGACTTCTCCTCGCTGGATGACCCGCTCACATCCAGCCAGCACCGCCTGGACGGGGCTCCGCTTTGTGTCCTCCCCCTGCAGACAACCGACCTGCTCGGGTTCTGGCTCTTCAGGTTGACGCTCTTTTCCTTAGCTGGTGTCGAAACTTGGGATGAAGATGGACACAAGGGCGAAGGAAGAGGAGGAAGAGGTCTGCTGCCATCTGCCTCTTCAGTGGCACAGGCTATAAACTATGACATCATCTTCCTCTCTCTCTCTCTGCCTCTCTCTCTGTTACAGCACAAAGTAAAGACTGCTCCTCCTGGGTTTACCTCTCAGCACACAGCCCGTCAGGGAGCTGCAGCAGCAGGCAGGCTGGTGTTCAGCACCATGGACAGATCCAGCTGTTACACAGAACATCAGCTTCGATCAACACTTTGTATTTCAAGCACAACTCTTCCTTTGTCCTGCAGAAGTCTGACACTCACTCCAGTCCAATCATTCAATAAACTGTTGTTTTAAATATCATTCCGACCCAGTGGACCCCGAGGCCAAAGCAGGGAAACAAACAAAGAACCAAAGTGTACTAATGCATGTAGACGGTAATGATGAGGACACCATCACCAGGTTCACTGCCTCCTTCGTCTGCACGTCCTCAGGAAGGCAACATGTGCTGGTTCGTCCAGCTCCTGTTCATTTGGTGTCCTAAGACTTCTGGAAAACAATCTTCTACTTTGAGCTGTCAAACCATCTGCTGTGAAGAAGCTCTGTTTCTTTTATATACAGGAAACTAAATCTTTTTATCACAAGCCAAATTTCAGGACATTATATGAATGTTTTGGAGATACGACCCCCCTGGAACAAAACAGAAGCAGTTCTTGAGGCCTGGAACAAAGTGATAGACAGAAATAAATTCTTGTTGAGGGTCAAGTGCATGACTCAATGAGAAGGTGCTAGAAGGTCAGAAACCTGCAGGAGAAGGAGCTGCACACTTGGGTCAAATGTCATTCTCAAGACCTCCACTAGGGCAAATTCTTAAACGATCCTCAGTGTGTACAACAACATTACCTTTGTTCAAAGTAATACTCATTAGAATACACAGCAGCTCCCACAGGAAGCACACATAACACCAGCTGGGTCCATCAGTACAAATCAACAGAATAGGAGGAAGAATCAGATGGAATCGAGGAGGAAGACACCAAAAAGTTAATTCACATATCAGGTCCATGTGTGAACCTGGAGGAGGAAGACAGCCTTTGAATGAAGTTCAGAATAAACTAGTCTCTAACTAATGTACTACTCACCAGGGTGGTCGTGTACTCGCTGGTCCCACCGGTCCCGATACCTACATGCCTTTGACCTTGATTGTTAGACTGTGTGCGGTGGCTTGCAGCCATCAGGGTGTGGGCGTGTGCATGGCTGGATAAGTAGCAGGACCAGAGCTCTTTGATTAAACACGCTAAACAATTGCAGTCCATTCATTATACGACCTGTGATTAGATAACAGTGCAGAGTGCTTCACAACATAGAGAATGATGTGGCGCCGCCTCGAGCCAATTCTGTTCAGAGTCCAGGAAACTGATCACAGCTCAAAGCTGTCCTCAGTCACTGCCACACATCAGGCCCGGCTGAGTGCACATGAACAGGCTCACAGTCATTAACAGTACATGGATGGAACGAGGGCAGCGGTACACATCTCCGTCTGATCTGTGGTTGCAGCATAGGTGGGATTCAGAGGAGGTTGTGAATGAAGCACAAACAACAAGGAGGGAAATAATAATCCAGCATTGCATGAAACGAAGCTTCAGGGATACAATGAGGAGGGAAGAGGGTTGGATGATGAGGTCAGCTGTGCATTTTCAATATCTAAATCAGTATTTTGAAGCAGGATTAGCTGTAAAGTATCACAGGTGAGGATTTGGGTTACTGATCTGTGAACAACCGGCCCTCTGCTGCAGTCCACAGCTCTGTACTGCACCCAGTTCTTCTGCTGTGCACAGGTGAGTTCCTCGACATTGTTTCCACAATGTAGGATACAAATCCTCCGGTCACTAGTGAGCAGACCCACAGGCTGTCGATGGTGTACGGAGGTCCAACTGTGTCCTGACAGCTCTGAGCCGATGATGCTGGTGTCTTGTATGTTATATTTGGATTTTGGAGGGACGTCAACCGGATGTGTCGGCTGATCGCTGCATTTCTGTTCACCATATGTCCTCGTTTAGGATTCTATAGAATCACATCTGGAAACATCTGTGGTGAAACCTTCCATCCAATGTCATTCAACCCTCGATATTAAGGTGTTGTTCATTAGCATCATTGTTGTGCATGATGCACTTGGCTTACAAGTTCCTTACGCCTTCAGAGAGGTACTGTGTTATTGTCAGATGTCTTGTGGGGCAGCTGTGGCCCAGGAGGTCGAGTGGGTCGTCTCTCAGTACAGATGTTCCTGCATGGTTCAAAACCCGGCTCCTCAAGAGTCCTTGAGCAAGACACTGAACCCTCGCTGCTTCTGATGGATCCTCCATTAGTGTATGAATGTGTTAGCAGCTCGAAAAGCTTGCAGAGCAACTTCTGTCATCAGCTGTGAAGAAACCTATGAAATAGACGATGTGGTGAAACCCTGCGGTTCCGTTAGGGTTGAATGTATAAATACATCTCGGACCTTGTCACTGTAATCTACCTTAACATGAGATTTCTCCACATCATCAACCTCCAGGCCTAAAACACCCATTGTTAACCCATAATGTCACATGAGGCGGGGGTTCACCCGCCCCGAGGGAGCAGTAAGAAAAGACAATATTGATACGTGAAAAACAACCGACAGGAACTGTAACAAAACCATCACATGTAGTTTTATTGCCGTCAGCGAGTGATGAACCTGTTGGACAGACAGCTGCTCATCCACAAAGCCTCATCAGCAACAATGAATACAGATCAGACCAACCTTTAATACTCCTGTAAACATGCACACATGGAGTGTTTTATTTTCCAGCCTGGACTTCATATAAACTACAGCGGTGATGAGTACAGTCAATACTGGGTTGATGATGTGAGAACGGAAACTGCAGCAGGAAGTCAGATTAATGACGTCATCCATCTTTCTTTGAGCTTGAGTCTGATTTTCTGGGTTTACTTTCAACAGGGTTCCCTTTACTGTCGAGTGGTAACACAGAGGATTGGACCAAACAATATCATAGTCCTTGTTATTCAATTTGTGGGGACTGTGGAGATCATTAAAACCAGCAGTCCACCAGTAGTCCACCAGTAGTCCACCAGTAGTCCACCAGTAGTCCAGGCTCCCTCCACCACACCTGCCCTCCTTTGGCTCAGTCTGATCATTTCAATTCTAAACTCTAACAGTTCTTGTTCCTGTAGCTGAAGACAGGTGGCGGGAAAGATTCTCCAGGTTCACTAGGACTTTCACAAAGAGAGACTTTGGGTTTATAATTGTGTATTTGAAAAGACAGGAAACTGCTTCTCTGACATCATTGTAAAACCAATAATAAATGCTCCTTATTGGCTGCCGTTGATGGGCTGACAACCAATGAACTTCTGTTCACTGAATCTGCCTTCTTCTTCTCTGATAGAATCAGAGGACCAGACAGGCGAGCTGTGTCTCCACTCGAGGTAAAGAGTCTGCGTTGTCCATGTGTCCTCTTATATCAACTCCGTTAGCACACAACTGGATCCGATCAGGCGTGAACACCAGGAGGAAATATTACATCTCAAATCCTCCTCCTGATTCTTTCACATTCCTTCTACAGCTTCGTCTTTGTGCCTGAGTGAACTGTAGAGTGACGAACACGAGGACCAACAAACACTTTGGTATGGAGAAATAAATAAATACCATGTATACAAATGGGTTTAAAGACTGTAGTTGGACACTGGTTGTTGTCAGTCCTTCCCATTCTTGGAGGATGTAATTACTGACGGGGATTAACTCATTAACTCACGCCTGCAGCACTCTGGGAAATATTGTTCATAGTCGGGATTATAAATGAAACAAAACAACTAATTTGTATATTTGTAAATGTCCTTTCCTTCCTGTTCTATTCATCCCATTTTACTCCAGGTGTGCGGTTGTCCTGTTCACCCAGCGTTCGTTACTGCATCATCTCCCTTGACGTTTCCATCATTTAGCAGATGAAATATCCTGCCAACGATCTGCTGATGATCACAGCTGGACAAGTAAACAGTCAGTTATCAACCCAAACATGAACTGAATGAAGGAACTGAAACCAAAACGCTGCCAGGCCGAGTCTCGGAGCGGAGACACCTCCTGTAACGTAACATTAGCACACAACAGCAGCATGAATCACATGAACCGATGCAGAACGTGAAGGAAGAGGTCGGCGTCTGGTGTCCACAGCAGCAGACACAATGAAGCGGGGATTATTTCTTGCGTGGGACTTTGTCACCGAGTGGGACTTCATTCCTCAGTTTCTGTGGACAGATCACAGAAGGACATCAGTGTCACAGAGAACAGACTGTGTCCAATAAAAGGTAGTGAACTTCGTTAACTGTACAGAAATAATATGTTATAGAAAAGGATGTTTCCTGAGGTCCAAGACGATGATAGTCCACCACCACGTCCAGCATCATGCAGTGATGGGACAGCGGACCATGAAACCAGCTGTGGTGTGTGGTAGTGACCACACACACACACCACCGTAGACCAGCGGGGTAGTGTGTGTGTGTGTGGTAGTGACCACACACACACACACCACCGTAGACCAGCGGGGTGTGGTGTGTGTTAGTGACCACACACACACACCACACCACCGTAGACCAGCGGGTGTGAACCCTGAGAATCATGTCGTCCACTATGTTGTCAAAATACGACAGAAATTAACTTTATGTAAAATAAAAAAAAAGCTTATTCATTCTTTTATAATTAAACAGTGACATGTGGTCAGAGGACCTGCAGACACCTTTCAGATACTCTGTGACGATTTAGAGCATGTTGTTTCTTTTTAAGGAGAAAATGTACATTTTATAAGATAATATTTCAATTGTCCAGACTAATTATACAACGGTCCAATTACCTCCAGATCTGTACACAATAAAGACATAAAGGTACATGAATGATATTCAGATGGTTAAACCGATAATATCAACGCCAAGCTGCATCTCTGAGGTCAGTGGATGCACCGAGCTGTCACTGTCGTATATCAACATGCAATCCAATAAATATCATTAACGACCCGTAATCACCATCAAATGACATCATGTAATAAGATCTGATTGACACGCCTTTAAAATGTCGATCACATCAGAGATGATTCAGAGCACAAATACTATAAACAGGAAGTCAGGATTTACATGATGGTTGTTATTATTTGATCTCCTCCTCTCTCCATCATTAACTCCGACTCATCCACACACACAGTACACGTGTATGTGCGACACACACTCACCTCCAGCAGCCTGCTGTAGTAGGTGAATCCATCCTCTCCATCCCTGCGTGTGTCGTCCACCTTGTACCTCTTGCAGGCCAGCAGCAGCTCGTTGGAGCTGTAGAGGGGAGCCGGGTCGATGGAGTGGCTGTTGATCAGGCTGACCAGGTACTCCCGGTAGTGTTTCCTAGATGACACCACCATGTAAGCAGGAGCACACTGTGTTCTCATGAATGAAGTCTAATATAGATTTCTGTGCTAATTCAGTCCAGAGTCACGCCCCCCCCCCCCCCCCCCCCCCCCCCCCCCCCCCCCCCCCCCCCCCCC
>CAAKHC010013325.1:0-14630 GCA_901007825.1 Macroramphosus scolopax
AAAACACAGGTCAGGAGTGAGCAGACAGCTGGACTGGGATCTGAAATATGGAACACGTCCAGGAATGCTTTCAAAAGTATTTTTCGTTGTGTCCAATATGTGGCAATAAATTGTCTGGTTAAATCAACAGTTGAAACAACTTAAACCAGTTGGTGACAAGCTGCAGTGAGCGGAGCGGATTTTTTAGCAGTTAAAAATAAATTGAATTAAACTTTATTGAATTTATGCTTCAATGACACAAATGCTTCAACATATAACAGATGTTTCCAGAGGTTTCGGGGCACCAACCCTTTGTCAGGTGGTACGTCTTCCCACCTGTTTTGGCTCTCTTTAATTTCAGGGGCATTGTGATGGGTGGGGTGTATATACAGCATGTCCATGTTGTGTTGTGTTCAGCACCGAAGAACATTAACTAACTACTTGTGTACTTGCATGATATTTATATTCAATTACGATCCCCCAAACTGACTGCTTTAGTTTTGGGGCAGAAAGGAGTTGGTGTATTTCTGTGTAACGATGCACTCTGGCGAAAGTGTGTAACTCTTCTACTCCCTCTAGTGGCTTTCAAAAGATCCACTGGATCACCAGCAACAGAAGCCACATTCAAAAGGTCAAAATCGGTCAGACAGACAAATATGTTGGTGTAAAAAAGAGGGAGGAGATCAAGTAGTTCACCATGCTTTATCAAAGAACAGATACAGGTCTCCAGAACAAAAGAAAAAAACAAATTTAACAGTGCCTAAGATTAGTTGAATGGGTACACGGGACGTACTGTATATAAAAATATCAGACTCTGGATGCATAGGTTAAGTCAAACTGTATTCTGCTTCGCTAGAACAATAAGCAATCCCACAAATACAATGTTAGTCATGTCCTTCCCACAGAATCAAAGATCCTATAAAAAACCATCTCAAACATGCTGCTCTCACCCAGGGCAGAAAACACACATGGGGTGAGGGGGGAGGAGGGGGGGTTGGTTGGTTGGGGTGCTCGCCCACATTGTGCCACTTTCTCAACTCAGCTTTCGCCTTCAACGTGTAGCACATCACCCAATTAAGCGTTGGACAGAGTCGGGAACGTAAAATAAGCACTCTTGGTTGTCCTTTTCTTCTCAGAGCAAATGTTCTTCAAACACACTCGGTATCCCACATTGCACTTGCCTTCAGATCCACCGCCTCGGTACTCGCCATCCCACCGTTGAACTCTAGCTTCCACAATAGCAGACGTTATTTTGACACGAACACAACAGGCCTACCTGGTTTAAAAAAAACTATACAAATGATTAAAAATATATCAGAAAACATACAAATACACTAAACAGCCTCAAGTATACGTTTGAACAGTAAACAGTTACCACCGGGTAAGAAACCATCTGATTGTAGAGCGAGTGTAGTGTCCGCTAACGCTAACGGGACATGAGCCCCAGCATCGAGGGTTAAACAATAGAAGTTGTTGACGAAAGCAGCAGAATCATCACCACTCAACATTACATGGCTCTTGACCCGTCTTGAGTCTTATAAGAACGGTTTATTCCTCCATTGGTGTCAACACTGATCCTGTCAGTTATCACACGACTGGCCTTCACAACCTCACCGAATGCTAATAAATCAAATCCCCGTGTAGAAAGAAAATCATAGAAGAGTTTTTTAAATCAGTACAGAGCTCAATTATAAATTCAAGTGTCACAAACGCAGATGAGCATGTCCTAACAAGGCTGCTTTCCTCTCTGAAACAGTGACAGTTTGTTCTGGAATGAGTGGCTCTGCTAGCAACGTTAGTTTTTGGTTTTGATTCTAATCGCGGTTGTAAACAGACCAAAAACTAGTCCGAAGGCGAATCTTACTTGTAAATAAGGTGGGACCCTCTTACTCAACCCTTTACTGGGACTCAACCCTTGTAGCGCTAAAGTGTGTGAACTCGTTTGATTAGTACGAATTAATATAACTCAAAACTAAAGAATAAATACTGAACGTGTTGTACTGAACTATATAAAACGTCCCGCAAGGCAGAAGCAGAACTGTAGAAACAAACAACAAAAAAAACATTTGTCCTTCAAGTGGCTGCACATTGATCTTTACAATATAACTTACAGTTTCTCTCTCACGTCTCAAAGAGAAATATTAAAAGAATTTTTCCCTCTCCACAGTGCACATTGTAAATCATTACACCTACTCTAATGTGCACGTCATTGTGTTGATACAAGTAAAGCATGTGTGTGTGGTCGGCAATTAAAAGTATTAGTAGTCCAAAAGTACCTTCACCATAACATTTAGGCAATTACTAGATGCCCCCTCTCCCGGAAAGACACTAAGGTTTATGCCTACAGCATGTATGAAGTAGTGTACGCCAGCTGCAACATGTGGTAACACTCTATATGTCAAGCTGCAATGAGAAAGTCCACGTGTGGCAACTTGCCCTGTTCGGTGGACTAATGATAAAAATTATCAGTAAGAGTTATGCAAATCCTTCCTGTTGTTCTCTGCCCTCGGTCGAATCAGACCAAAGTCCAAAGCTTGTATAGGGATGTGTCCATATAAGGCTATTGTAGAAAACCATTCAAGTCCAGTCCAGTCGGAAGACAAGCCAATGTCCCGACCACCCAATGTCCCGACCACCCTTTGTCCCGCCGGAGCCGAGGCTGCGGCGGGACAAAGTGCAGTGGGCGGAGATAAAGAGAGGAGAGAGGGGCCCAAATACTTTCTCACATAAATCGAGGACACCATGCATCAGTAATCTCTTAGAACTAGTTGGTAACACTAAAGCAGCAGGAGGGCCATAGGAGGACAATAGCTACAGGACTTGAAAAAACAAATCCTGGTTAGGAAATTGGCAAAACACCAAAGCCGACGTAAGCTGAACAAGGGACCTGGACAGGCAACTATTAATGGTTGCTTGAGGATGGCTACAGAAGGTCATTAAAAGCAGGGAGACCGCAGGCGCTGCGGTAGCTCTAGTAGGTGAGGCGGGAGGCCTTCATGTTGTAGCAGGGTCTGTCTGTGAGGCCGCCTGTCCCAGAGAAGAGAGACAGGCCCTCTGCTTTCTCCAACACAACTTCAAGCTCCTGGAAGTCCTGCAGCCGGGCCACATCTTTGTCCTGGGCGTGCAAGGGGAATCACATTAGTTCAACAACTAATTATCGATCATTTATTGTTAAACATACAACACACAGGGAAACACTAGAATTCTTTATATAGTATTTAAAAGATCTGCATACATAACTATTACGAAATAAACAAAATCCTGTGTGTCACTGTAAAACCGCTTTGAAAGATCGATGATCTCTGTCTCTCGTTTTCTATTTCTCTGCGAATGCACCGTCTCTCTGAGAAACATCAAATGCTGTTTACATTGCAAAGACTGCAAATCACTCTCTTCTCTCTGCCTCAGTTTAGTCACTTTCTCTGCCAACAAAAACTAATGTTAAGCATGTGGACGTTCTTTTCCATACCTTTCTTAACATGGTGTTTGGCAGCTTGCGGATCTTCTCCACATGCTCAGCACTGATGTCCAATTCACGGCAACAGACCCTCAGCAGGGAACGATATGTGAGCTCCTGACGGTCCAGCTCCACCTCGATGAAGTCGTTCTCACGTGCAGTTGGGTTCTGGATACGCACCTTGAGTACCAACTCTACAGAGAGAGAACACCCATGTGTTAAACATAAAATTAGAAATCTCCCAGGATATAGTATAAACATATTACTCCCCAACCCTAGGCCCTTTCTCACCTTGTACATTGACAGGGAAGGTGCTAGTGAAGAAGAAAGGTTGGAAGGCTGGCAAAGGCCCACCAGTCTGCCCATAGCTCAGCGGCTGTGGGACCGACTGCTGCCTGCTCACAGTTGGGTTAGTGTTGGCCACTGCGGCCTGGACCTGACTCCCACTGCCGGGGGCCAAGCTCGGACTGGGTGAGGCCAATGGAGGCGAGCACATGGTTCCATTGTGTGCCACCGTGTGGGGGTAGTCTGCATGGTTGACGAGATGAGGCTCAACTGACAGGTCCATGGGCACTGTGCAGTTCACAACAGTGTGGTTGTGGGATGTGGACGAGCTAGGTGACACACCGTTTTGCTCACTTACAGGAATGAATTCTTCAACCTGGGATTGGTTGTGAGTGATGTTGTTGTCAGAGGGAGTGAGGTCATCAGAAAATAGGCTTTGTGTTTTCTGAAGCTCCTGGGTTGGAGAAAGGGAGGCTGAGTTGCTCTCCATGTTCTCTGTGTGTTCTCCAGAACCATTCTGTGTAAGGTGCTGGGCCAGTAGGAGCTCTGACTTGTTATCCAGTTTGGGGAACAGGAAGGGTGGGTTGGCCAAGTAGTTGGGGATGATTGGCAACTCTGGCTCCTTCACCTCCGGCAAGTCCTCCACCTCAACTGTGATAGTAACGTCATAAAATTATTACTGTTCTAATAATAAATGGCTGAAAACTTTAAATCAAACAGCGTTTGTCTACATCAAAACCATAAACAACTGTGGATACAATATAAGATTAACAACCATTGCTACTACCTGCACAGTCAATCTACCACATGTACATTATATATAACAAATGTGATATGACATCAAAACTCATGATTTCCTTAACAATTTGACAAGAACTGAGAAAAGGTGATACGTGAGCTTACCTCCTAACAGTCGTTTTATCTCTGGTTTGGATGTGAGTTGTGCGGCCAACTCATCCTTGGCCGTGAGGATTTCCTTGTCCGCTCCACAACTGAGTAAGTAGGACACTATGTGCTTATGGTTCCTCTTGCAAGCCCAGTGAAGGCATGTCCTGGTGAGATTATGGAGAACACACATGGACTGGAAGTTGAAACAAATGCTGACAAAATGACTCTAAACCTACAAGGTGGACTGCAATAGGGATTATTTGAGAAGTACATTTAAGTTTTGAGCTTCTAGTCTTTACAAAAGGTGTGTACTTCACTATGTAGGGAGTTCGTGTTTTACAACACCTGCTCATGTATTACAAGAATGTAGATCGACTGATATGGACTCGCTTACATCCAATTCACTTAATGTCTTAACTTTGTTGCATATGTGCCTGAAATGTTGGAACATTACGGTTTTGTGGCATATCATTTAGACTTAATGTTTCCATTTGATCTTATGGTCATTTGTTAAATATAAGACAATAAACTCACCAACCAAATGACAGTGAGAATAGGCTTGTCAATTCATGACTGGAGCGGCCATGTGCCGGTCAACATTTTAAACTACTTTATACTTAAAGCGATGCAACCTAGCAAACTGAATAGATTGGTAGTCCCGACAGGAAAGATAAAATCTGCCAGCTGCCACCGATTAACAAGCATTGCTTAGCCTAATAGGATAACGCTGTCCAATTTTAATCCCTGTAACATAGCAACTGGCTGGAAGTTTTTCAATAAGCGTCAAATCACAGCAAATGCGAAGCAGCCACGTTTTCGGTTTTTGGAACACGTTAATTATTCTTCAAAATACTCACCACCCGTTTATTTCGTTTTGGGAATTAACGTTTACTCCACTCTCCACTAATGTCCGCACTTCGTCTATATCTCCGATGGCAGACGCCTCTCTCAGTCGCTCCTGTAGTTCTTTATCCAACGAAATAGTGGACATTTTGGTGCAGACAATTAGCGTTGCGTTGTCATATGTTATGCAAAAGCCTCTCGTGTTATGCTGTCAAGAATAATCGCAAAACCACTTTCCTGATAATGGCACACAAGTTAACTAAAAATAGACTGGCCAGTTAGCTTCACCTACATGCTAACATTACCTACTGGCTAGCTTAACTGGTTTCTGGCAGTCTTTGGTGCTAGCTGATGGCATATAAACGCTTCGGCTAACGCAACTTGGCACTCGGAGTCTTTGGCGTTTATACGTTTACTGGTTGGTCCATAGTCGCCATTTATTCTTGTTGTTGGTTCAATTTGTACTGCCACTATCACCCCACGCTTAACTCATTCAATTTGAGTCAGAGTCAGTGCGCTCCGTCAGAGGGCTGCTGGTATCACCTCCGCCTCATCGGGGGGACATTTTAAGATGTGACAACAGTTGGCACAAACATTTGTTCCCCACTGAAAACATTCATTATCGCTCGCACTTAGGTTTATGTAAAATCACCTGACACAACACAGTCCCCAGTTTTCTAATTATGCAAGTTACAACTTCAGTCGCCAGTGATTATTTATTACTGAGTCGCAAGCAAATATGTGCTGATGCTTAAAGTCCACGGTAAAGTAATTGCTGTGAATAGCTGTTTACTAAATACAAGGACCCAATAGAGTGGGGAACATGGTAGATAAATGAGTCATTAAGCCTTATGTAACTCACTCGTTTCTGATTGCTTTTTGATTATGTAGATTATTTTGAAAGTTTTCACCGGAAATAATGGAATGCTGTAATACCCCACCTACCTTTGGTATGTGAGGTAGAAATACTGGTTTGCTCCGCACCAGAAAAGTGTTATTAGAACTGATTTTTAAATTAATTTTACCAGTAGTAAGATTTCGTTTCAGTTGCAATAGTCCTTGTATAAGTATTGACATCAATATCAACTGTACTAATGTTAACATTTAGCGTAATCATGATCGTTCACTGCCTTCATGTGTTAATTGATGCTCTTTACAAAATGAGCATCTTATGTAATCCTCAAGTATACATTAACAGTATAGAACTAAGTAGCAATGAAATGACACTGACCTGCTTTTAGTAGTGTATGGCAGACAGATCTTGTTACATCACAGATTATTCAGCGAGTATAGACGGATTTTTTTTAAATAACGTGTGAATTGTCGAATTGCTATTTGTTTGTTGTTTATTTCAATTGAAAGAGGATGACCCCTACACATATTCAGCTGGGGTTATAAACAATTGTGTGGGCACACAAGAAAAAAAAAACTCCCTCTTAAAAAGTACTGACACTAGAAGAGTGATCTCCTTCTAGATAGAATATTGTCTCTGAAGTGAAAAGTTATTCTTGTAAATCAACGATCAACCTCAGAGAGCTGGCTGAGGGAAAACAGACAATTTCGCTTGAAGTACATCTATGTTATTGTTGCACAACAGGAAAGCGCCAAGTTCGAAAGAGACAAACTTGGGGATACAATTTCAAATTGAATGCCCAGAGTCGACAGTGTCAATGGGGCTATGCCAAACATGTATTTCCGGTTCAGAGGCTGCAGGAGCCGGGACCGCCGTGCAGGGGCGAAGCCACCGATTCTGCCATTTTGACTAGCGGTTCTTTGAGCGTTATAGATGGTGTGAACGGCTCTCTATGAGATATCCTAAACATTTTTATTTCAAGGCTTAATTTTTTGGCAAAATGCTCTCTGCCGCCCAGTTACTCGATGAGTTAATGGGCCGAGATAGAAATTTGGCCCCGGACGAAAAGCGATGCAACGTGCGATGGGACGACGAGAGCGTAAGTTAGCATGCTAGGTAACGTTAGCCCAGTTAGATAAGCTAGCATAGCTAAAACGATTCGTTTATTATCTTGGAAAACAAGTTAGCCACCTTTTGCTGTGTGTTATTAGATCATGTTTGAACAACGACGGGTTTAGTCTATGTGGAAATTTACTTTCTCAGGTAACACAGGGTTAAGTGTTACAGTCAACTGCTAGCTATTGACGCAAGCTACCATCATGTGTGACGTTATGGTCCCAGCCAGCCTAACCGTTAGCAGACCAGTGTTTGCTAATGCTAATTGCAACTTAGTCCGTCGGTTTTCAATGAAATGTTAATGGTACATATTGTCTCTGCGTTGGTCGGTTATCTGATGTTAGCTGGTAACCTGATATTAATAAGTAGCAGCAAATAATATAACTGTTTTATGTTTGTAACGTAGTTTCCTTCCTAGCACAAGTAAATTGTCGTGACTGCTGAAGAGTTTGAAATAATTTAAATCTCTCCTGTGAAATAAGGTCTGTCGATACTATCTGTGTGGCTTCTGTCCAGCGGAGTTATTCACAAACACCCGCTCTGATTTGGGTGAGTCAAGCACTTGTAGATGTTAGCAAATATTTCTGACACAGGAGATTCTGAAAGATTAATCTTTTCCATCTTGGTTTCCAGGCCCTTGCGAGAAAATCCACGATGAAAATCTGAGGAAAACGTAAGTCCAGTTTGCCATTCTGGAAATCATTTTTTGTGTATCCCTTATTACTTGCACCTAATAACTTCTTTATCTTATTTTTCTAAGGTATGAGAAAAGTTCTCGGTTCATGAAGGAGGGTTATGAGCGGGACTTCCTGCGCTATCTACAGTCGCTCCTGGCAGAGGTGGAAAGGCGCATTCGAAGAGGGCATGCCCGCCTTGCCCTTTCTCAGGCTCAGCAAAATGCAGGGGTATGTGCCTTTTAATACTGTAATCTTTTCTGATCACTTGTATCGGACATTATTGGTTTCAATAGAAACCATGTCCCAATGTTCTTGCTACCTAACATACAGTTTGTTCATTTCTGCAGGGTCCTGGTCCATCAGGAAAGAATGAGGAGAAGGTTCAGGTTCTAACAGAGAAGATTGAAGACTTAGTTATGCAGGTTTGTAACAAAAAAGGTATAATACATTGTATGGAATTTATATTTGATTGGATCATATAAGCTTTAAAAATATTAATTTCAAATGCACTGGTACTGGCAGATATGACAACTCTAAAGGGCCGACACAGAATTCAGTCTCATATTTTTAAATTAACATTTCATGACAGGAGCTTGCAAAATATCTTACTACATTCTTATCGACACCTCAACAATGTAATTTTCAGTGTGTAATGGCTGATGTAACTCTCTGCCTTTGTTAGATTGAAGAGCTGGGTTCTGAGGGCAGAGTGGAGGAGGCCCAGGGAATGATGAAGTTGGTGGAGCAGCTGAAGGACGAGAGGGAGTTGCTCAGCTCCACCCCCTCGGTGAGTCAGTTAGCTCCAGGCTAATCAGCCTACAGATGCTGCTCAGGATAGAACTGGGCTCATGCTTTCTTATCAACAACAATTTGCTTCATTGTATTACAATCAATAAATGCCCTCAAAGCAAGGTAGGTGATGTCATGATTAGTTTATGATGTAACAGATGTGTTTTTTATTCAGACCATCGAGAGCTTTGCGGCCCAGGAGAAACAGATGGAGGTGTGTGAGGTGTGTGGGGCCTTCCTCATTGTGGGTGATGCACAGTCAAGAGTGGATGACCACTTGATGGGAAAGCAGCACATGGGCTATGCCAAGATCAAATCCACTGTAGAGGAGCTCAAGGTAACAGGATCATATGTTGCAAAGAAACATGTATTTATGGAGATATAGAATAATTTTGCATTGCACAAGTCTAAAATTCTCACTGATTTATAATTTGTAGATGAATTTGCCGCAATTAATATTTTGGCTCTTGTTTACTCAGGAGAAACTACGACGCCGCTCAGAAGAACCCCCAGGAGAAAACCCAGTTGTTAAGAAAGACCGAGAAGATCGCGAGCGTGAGAGGGAGGAGAGGGAGAAAAAGCGTAAAGAGGAGGAAGAGAAGGAGAAGGAGAGGGAAAAGGAGCGTGAGAAGGAGAGGGAAAAAGAGAGAGAGCGGGAGCGTGACAGGGAGAGAGACAGGGAACGCGACCGAGATAGAGACAGGGAGAGAGATAGAGATAGGAGGGCACGCCGAAGCCATTCTAACAGCCGACACTCCAGTCGAGCATCCGACAGGAAAAGGAGCAGGTCACGGGATCGTCGGAGGTCCAGGAGCAGAGACAAGGAAAGGGAACGCAAACGCAGCAGGTATGCCTGATCGTTGGACTGTTTAGTTTTCTTTTGGAGATACGGAAACAGCAATGTGTGACCAAAAAAAGCAGTGCTTCTTGCTACTGTAATGGATAGAGGCACTAGTTTTGCGCCATTAAATCCAAACTAAGTCAGTCAATAATATTCTTTCACCATCTTTGAATGCAAACTGTACTTCCAAAACAAATATGTACCTTGTCACTGTGTGAAGATTCATGTTTAAAAAGCACAACATTCTTTTATGTATTTTTCAATTAATCTTTTAACTTGTTTTCGTAATGACCTTTTCTGCTCCCCCTTTCTACAGGAGCCGTGACAGAGATAGAGATAGGGAGAGGAGACGTAGCTCCCGCGAGCGCTCTGACAGAAAGCGACGCTCCCGCAGCCGTGACAGGAGGAAGTCACGTAGCCCAGAGCGTAAATCTCACCGCGACCGCGACCGCAGCCGCAGCAGGGACAAGCACAGAGATAAGGAGAGAGACAGGGACAGAGAACGGTCCTCGAAAGACAAAGGTGAAAGAAGACAAATGTATTTTGTTTGTACAAAGAATTCTCTTGGTTTGACATTTGACCAGCAGTGATTGTGTTTTTTACTTCATTAGCAAATGCAGATTTCTAATTGTTACTTTTTAGAAGAAGAATTGATACAGAAAATGCACTCGTATCCACCAAGATTTGATCATGTATTTGTGTTTTTGCCCAGACCGTAAGGTGACAGAGGAGAGGAGCAGCAGCAGCTCCAAGAAAGACAAGCACGCTGACGGAGATGCAGCTGCCATCAAGGCCTCATCAGAAGTGGAACCAATGGAGACAGAGGCTGCTGCCTCTGTCTCCTCCCCACTGCTTAACGGCCAGCAAGAGATCCTCCAATCTGAAGGTGACACTCAGTCCAATTAAAACTGATCTGATAGGACCTCAGATCAGGCTCAGGTAAGTGCGTCCTCCACCTTGCCCCCCATGGCTCTCAACCCAAACCCACCACCCTCCCACTCCCCTACCTCTCCCATCTCCCCTACCCTCCCTCTCACCCTACCTCTCCCACCCTGTTTACATTCAGTTCAATGCCTATGATTTTGTCTTATGTACTATATGCATATATATCTTTATCCTGTTTTTTTAATTAGTGCATCATAAGTATGCACTGAAGATGAAGGACTAGGCCCGATGAATGAGAAGAAGGTAGAAAACATTCACACAAAGCCAAGAGGGAAAGGCCAGTGTAGCCCTGAGCAAACATGCCCGGAGGTACCCCTCGTATTATATCGGTTTATCCTTATAGATGTATATATGTCTTTGGACAAAATGGCAGAAAAACATGAAATAGTCCAATCAATTTTTTCCTGCCTGTAAGTACCTGTTTTTGTTTATTTATTTATAATAATTTTTTACTTGGCGATGGAAAAATGTAATGCCTTTGCTATATTGAGATATATATATCCCATATAGGTGGAAACATAAAGGTGTGTCTACATGTGTTTATATATCCAGGAGATTTTCACTCCTCCATACGTAAACACACACACATATTTCGTAAAAGGTGTTTGTGAGAAACCAGACATTTACTTTGCCGCAATCATAACTCTAATGACATGGATTTGTTGTCCAGCTTACTGTGCCTGATAATGCCATGCAGTGTGTGTTTGGGGGGTGTCATAGCACCGGGGGCCTAACGTAACTAACTAACTGGAGGGTAGGGTTTATCGAATGAATTGCAGCTGACTTCCATACCTCACACAGCGTTGGTGTTGTGAGCGAGACCTCATGAGAAAAGGGAAAATTAAAAATCATGGATACTCTGACTGTCAAACTGTGCAGGTACTCACCCCAGGTACTCCTTTCTCTACCCACATCCATTTCTGAATGCTGCTGAAAAAATCTGTACTTCTCAAGAACATGAACTTGAAAGTTTGACTCTGTATAATTTGTTATTGTGGTTCTTTGTTATTCTTTGTTAGCTTAATTTTAGGGAGAGGGGGGGTGGGAGGGGTTGATAGAAGATAATGGAGAGAGATTGGAGAAGGGACGGTCAAACAGGGCCGACACCTTTAAGATTTTTTAGGTGTTAGGTCACTTTTTAGACTTTCTAAAGCTTCATCTTAAAATAGTTAAGATATGAAGACATTTCAATAAAAAATATAGTCAACGCTTGAAATGTCAACTGTGTGGAAATGGATCGTGTTTATGTATTATTGGCAGTGTCTCTGTTTATCAGTTCCACTTTCCTCTGTCTACAGTGAGGGACGTTAATTAAATAGTCTGTAGATGACATTGCTGCTCCTGTAGCTGCAGCTGTTGCTTCAAACACTTGTTGTGGGACCTTTGCTAACATTACATTTTATGAACATTGTTTGCTTAACAGGGGAAGCTGGGATAACTGACGGAGGAAGAATAGGACGAGACCACCCATCCGTACCTTGAACCTGACTCTTCGCTGCTTTAAAACAAGGTGAACCACAAATGTGTAGTGGCGTATTTAAAAACATGAACATACGTGTGTAAATGAGGGGATAGAAAAACTACATTGATATTCATGTTTCGGTACCTGTCTCTTTAGGCTGGATGAGGGTAGCTGTGGTTCATCTTATGTATTATTTTGGTCTAGAAGTCAGCCAGACATCACTTTGAATACCAAACTTGGAGGTGGAGTTCATAATGTTTTTTTTTTGTTATTTCGAGAATCTTTACACACCTTCCATTCGTTTCTTGGCATTTAGTGAAAATTAAATAAATCAGTGCTTGTGTTTTTTATTTGGTTTGTCAGGTTTCACTTCACTTCCTGATTCTTTTTTTAAAAAGTCAGTTCAAAGCGTATGTACAATGTTAGTTCCATAACGTGACTTTTTTTCTCCTCCACGTAGAGCTCACATTGATTGCTCTTGTCCCCTTACTGTAAAATATACTGATTTCCTTTTGATCAAAACATTTTTGAAGACTGAAGATTTGTTTAATTTTGCTCTGCTTTTAATGTCCATGTGGTCTTGATGAATAAAAAGTCAAAACTTGTGACTGTTCCTTTTTCCCATTTGATTGTCTGTGTAAATGTAAATGCAGGTTTGTGTCCTGCTCGACTTAGTTACCTGATAAACAGCTGGATGTCCTCAATCCTGAACCATGAACAGATGAGATTGTCTTCTAACTACAAACATTCTCCTTGTCCACACTATCTCCTGATATTGTGAGCTAAACTGTGCAAGGGATTGCCACCAGATGTCATCAGACAAGTTCCAGCGCTTCAGTTCTGTCAGCTTGATTATTGTAATGCGAGTTGGTCCGGTGCTTCACTGGGAGATAAAAGCAAGTAATAATTGGTGCTGGCAGAGCTGGGCTGCCCCAAGAGCTCACTGCACGTTGTGTAGGACCCCGCAAATGAAGCAAAGCCTCGTCTCCCCCTCATATCAAAACGTAAATTGCAAAATTGGTGACAGGATGAAGCAGAATTATAAGAAGAAAGAAAAAACTTGCGGGAACAGTGTACACAGGTAAATGATCACAGCAAATATCAGTGATGTTGATGTGCCAGCTTGCACTGCGTCTCTCTCTAGCCTGTATTGCTTACCGTACTTCTAATAAAGTCAGAGCACTGTGCTAGCTTGCAAAGTCAAACAGGAAATTTAGGCGATTGTATACAAATAATTCCAAGACGAACACTGAACGTCCAACTACTTATATTTAGATTGTAGTGGGAGCACTGAGGTTCAGAGTTCAGGGGCCAGGAGGGCCCCTAGCAGAAATCAGAGAGGTCAGGTCTGGCTGTGGGGGCTGGACACCCGTGTCAGTGTACAACCTGACTGTACAAACCACATCCCAATGATTCACCAGATCTGAGATCTATCAGTGAGGTGAACTACAAAAAACCTTTCCTGTTCAACTGATGCCATTAATCCCATTAACGCTACAAAAGGCTACGATTGGATTGGATTTGTATTAACAGGCAAGATATCAATATCCTCACAAATACTTTGGATATTGTTGTCACGTACCGACAAGTGGAGTCAGCTTGCTTGATTTGTGTGTCAGCTCCGTTTATTGTCCAGTCAATATCCTTGTGGTTGTAGATCTGTCAGACAGACGACATGTAATCAATAATTTAATCTTCACATTTCCTGGATTAAATAAAGCAGGCATGCCAATCAGCAAATCCACAGTCCTCCTGACCCAGTGATGTCAAAGCTGATGTGACTGTGCAGAGCTTAAAGTTGATCCCTCCGAGGGATTTCTGCCCAGTTTACAGTCTTACAGTCTATAATTCAAAAAAAATAAAAAGCTTTGGTTGTTTGTGTACCCAACAAGCAAATTAGCAATTACCCTGTCAGATTGTCCCAGCTGTGAACTTCCTCCTCTGTGCCTCTGGATTGTGACCGTTCAGTCTCACTGACTGCCTGCCGGAGCCTCACGGCACCTGAATGGATTTGCCAAGGGAACAGATCTGGTGTTCTCTCCTCCCTCTCTGTCAGCACAGAAGCAGCTTGGCTCAGATGGCCTGTTACCTTTTGGGACAGACACTCTAATACAGAAAACCACTTCGATGGAGCTCGATCGGGGTGATAGTTTGGCACCAGGCAGCGTAATGATGTGCATAATTAGGAGCCGGATTCATGGTCCAAGTGGGAGTGATTGAAGTGAATTTGATTTCCTGGCATATATTATATTTGAGGATTGTACTGTAAAAAGTCTCAGTTTTCCTGCAAGTATCACTGCAGGCATTGAACAGCAGGGGGCAGTATTCACTCACTTTTGATGAAAGACCAAACTACAAGGTCTGCAGGTCTTTGCCTCACAAGGACGCAGCACACACACACACACACACACACACACACACACACACACACACACACACACACTCAGAGGTTCAAACTACCTCCGCTCACCTCACAGCAACTTTCAATGTTTGTT
>CAAKHC010013327.1:0-10165 GCA_901007825.1 Macroramphosus scolopax
AAATAAAATGTAATGTAATGCAGTGATATGAAACCCCAAAACTTCCCTCACAGATAGAAATTAATAAAACGTAGAATAAAAAGTACAATTATTGAAAACAAGAAAAGGTTGGGATGTTAAGGATCTTGTTTTTTTAAGGATCTTAAAAAATATGAATGTTTATGTTTTGCTGAGGTGCTGATAGCAGCCTACAATGTGTCTGTGGGCTATTATTAGTTAATGTTCTATAAAGTATTTCACGTCAATTGAAAATGTTCTGTTACAGTCAGCAGGTGTTCAAGCAGCTCCTGCAGCGCTTTGCTGACACCTGCTGGACGAATTGAAAACTACATGCAGGTGTGAAATAACGACTACAAACCCAAACACAAGCAAACTCTAAACGAATGCTAAAGTACACACTTGTACATTAACAAAAGGTACACTTCAGGCCACTTCACTTTTTCCTTATTATTAAAAAAAAAGTTACTAAAATAAAGTTGTGTGTATTTTGTCATGTGTTTTTGCTGTTTGAGCGAATTTCATTTCTGTACTTCTCATAATTCATCACATAAGTGCAGTGAAAACTGGACAATTATTATATACATAGAGGTGATAGCATATTCAAACAGTCCAAATGTGAATGTGTAGCCCACCTGGTTGTGTCCATCTCCTCCCTTCTGATCTTCTGTGCAGTAACTCCAATATTTAGTCTTTCAAAGATTCAATAATTGTAGCAAGATATTATATTATGTGACCAAGTTCTGGGTATATTTCATGTTACTTTAAGTTCCCTGTAGTGTTGATCTCCTACCCGTCTTAATGAAGTGTGTATGTGTGTTTACTGTTAATATCATTAATTTTATTACCTTCATGTTCTTCATGCCGTACAATCAGCTGATGTGTTATGACATTAAGACATTAAGTTCTAACAGAAAACCAGTTGCAGTTCATTAAATTCTAGAATCAATAACAGACACCCTGTTGTACTCAAAAAAAACTGTTTATTCATCTCACAATTAGACCCCGAAGCTCGGAGTCACACACATAATTAAGCACCATGTTCAGTGCCTGTACAGTGTCACACATGCTAAAACAAAATTAACAAAATAATTCATAAAACTGCATGTTTTTAAATCTCCAACAGACGATATAACAGTTAGTCAGTACCATGAACTGGTTGGATTCCATGAAAAATAGTTACCTCAATATTCTCAGCGCAGAAATTACAAGTGTATTAGTGGAATTAGATATGTAAGAGGATATTAATTATTAATGGCCCTTGAGAGAATAAAAACCCTGTGATCCTATTTAACAGAGCCACAGAAAACTAGATAAAAATATATATTAAAAATGGCACATTGTTCTGAAACAAAATCAAAATTAACCACATCAAAAGGAGACATGTACAAGTTATTTACAGGAGCCGCGTAGACACGTCGAGCTTCACCTGCACGTGTGTCTGAGCGTGAATGTAAATAAATTACCCCTCGTCGTGACCTCCTGCCGTGTGCTGCCGCTGCGTGTTTGTGCTTCACAAATAACAAGCAGGAAGCAGAATACATAGAAATATATGGCATGTTTACACCTGCTTCACATTTTTTTTTTTTCTCTCTTTGGAGCCCTGAATGTTCGTCGTCACAAGAAATACACGAGTCAAAGCTTTGAAGGGTCGTAGAACGAAAAAGAAAGTCCTTGAAAAGAAGAAAAATTACCTCACAAATTCTGAATTCTGCTGCATTGTGTCACTGCAACATGTCCTGTGGTAAGATATTAATCTTTAAAGGGATAATTTGTAAGGGGATCAGTTTAGAACAAGCTAGCTCTTGTCTTGTGCGCCGGCCTGTCTTGTCTTGTAATACCACTTTGTTCCTTCGGGGGCTGCAGTGAGCTGAATCAGAGGGCCATTTGACCCTGAAGCCACCCGATACAGGAAATACAGTTTGCCCACTTTTGTGACGTCATCCTGTAAGTGACCATAGTTGCTAAGGAAGTTAGCATCTCCTTGTTTCCTGCAGTAGGTGGTGGACACTCCGACTGTCCTGGTGTTATGTCCCCCCCCCCTTTTGGGTTGGAGTGTAAAATAAGAAGCGCTAGCTTGTTCAGATCGGAAACAAAACGTACCTTTAAAACTGCAAACATCTCCTCTTTTTTTGCTAATGTATTTCTAAACTTGTGTAAGGCAGCAGATTAAGAGTTTGACAGCACGAGTCAGATATGTGAGATTAATCATTGAAGGGCCGTGCAACACGTGGAGGGCAGTGCCGAGGTGGTTCCTCTGGTCCGAGGACAAACAGAAGGGAGGTCCTCTTCTCTTGGATGCTTGGAACCACCACACACTTTGTTTCTGCCGTGTGTGTGTGTGGTTTATTTCCCTCCTCCGGCAGATAAAGAAGTCTATGCTTGGAAGTCGTGTCCAAAGTGTCTACTCTGCTCCTCCGTCATGGACAGATAGGTGGCCCTCATACTGGGGGAGTACTGCGGAGGGAAGACGGATGAAGAGGATGTTAAGAAGCCGGTCCTGGAAGGTGAGATGATCCTACTCATGCTTACAGCTGCTAAATGTTTAGATCTTCACCTTTACTTTCAACCTGCTAAACAACACAGTGAGTAGATGACAGTTGGGGCAAACAAATCAGTCCCTGATTTGATTGTTGTGACGGTACAAAGTGACTGGAGGAGGAGTGCATGCACAGGGAGGATAAAACTAGGGTTCCCTCCTGTGTGTGAACGCTAGGGACAGACAAACCCTCACTACGTCTGGAATGACATCGGGTGGAGTTCAAAGCCATGCGAGAACAGGAAGCAAACAAAGTGATGTGAGGCGAAGGAGAGGAGAGAGGCGGAGATGCAACAGAGGAGGAGGGGGGGGAGTGAAGTCCTGAGGAAGAGTTGAAAAGACTTACTCGGTTTCTATACGGCTGAGAGTATATCTCCAAAAGTTGATAAAAAAAACAACAACAACAACAACGACAACAGAAGAAATATAGAAATGAAAGATACAAACAAACATGTACATGACGAACGAACAGGCAACAAAAATATATAAAAGAAAGCTGTTAGCTGAAAACGACTGCATGGAGCTGAACAGTCAAAGTCACGAGGGAATCA
The DNA here is from genome assembly GCA_901007825.1 of Macroramphosus scolopax. NCBI lineage: Eukaryota > Metazoa > Chordata > Actinopteri > Syngnathiformes > Centriscidae > Macroramphosus > Macroramphosus scolopax. The sequence continues at coordinate 3,088 of CAAKHC010013327.1, forward strand.
CAGTTAACTGCTGGTTTTAGTCAGAGGAGAAGTTAGAAGGCAACGGAAGAGGAAGAACTTCGTATTATAACATGAAAAGTAGAAAATATATATATTCTTTGAATATTCTGGAGTATAAATCTCTACGTATACAAACAAAATAATATGCAATTGATGAGAAATCTACATGTATTTAGTATAAATTCGTAATTCCCGCGACGCTGCGGGAATTTAAAAATCGTCGTAGTTAGAAAATGTATAAATGTTTCTATTTCCGTCCCCCTGCATGACGAAGGAGGAAACTCCTTCACTGTAACCGTGAGAGAGTTTGTTTGTTTTAATCCCGAGAGGAGCTAAAAGATTTAATGGTGATTAAATATTAACCAGGTTACTTCTCCTCGCCTTGCTGCGGTTCTGTAGGAAGTCGACGGAGTTAAAGTTTTGATATTAACAAATCTAGCTCACAGAGAAGATTTGTTCTCAAGGACCCAACGCACCGACGGTGGAGGAGAACCTCGTCCTATCAGGGGCACGTTCTCGTACCGGGGGTTCCCTCCGAAGAGCGCCGTCTGGTTCCTGAGAGGAGAAGAAGAATGAAAGGAACTTTAGAAGCTGTATGAACCGTCAAACCTTCACATGACGTCCTGTCACTCACATGTAATCCGACATGGGGGCGTTAGAGACGGCGGGGGCGGGCGGGTGGAGGCTGCTCTGGCTGCCCATGCTGCTGCTGTAGCTGCAGAAGCTGTGCATGTTGGCGTGGTTCGGGTTCGGGGAGCTCACCCTCCCCCGCCGGGGGTTGAAGGGGTCCTCCTCGTCGATGTCGTCGTAGTCTTGTTCCCTGCGGGCAGATGGGAAACGTCAGGAGATCTTCTGGATGGAAACGGAGGAGCTAATCTCCTGCAGGTGGCGCTAATCTCCTGCAGGTGGCGCTACGCAGCAAGATGTCATTGCTATTAACTTGTAGACTATTTGTAAAACATTGCATGCAGAGAATGAGCTCCGAAGACTCGGTATCTTCCTACAATCTTTTTTAAACCTCCAGTAATTATTCTGCAGCCACTCGAGAGGAAACAGGCTCAACGCTGATATACTGCCACCGTTGTCACCTCTGCACATGGTGCTGATACAGGAGCGTTATCATAAGAAGTGAAGTGATGAATTATTCACTGACGGATCAGCCTTCAGCTGTGAGTCCCTGTCAGAAGGCATCAGACAGCGACAGGGTTAAAGAGGAAGAGTGGCAGGCCGGTAAAAGGTCGCTGGTCTCTTTCAGACGCTCCTGATGAGCAGTCGCACGGCCGGAAAAGGCTGCAGGTTTCGGACGAAAGCAGCTCCAACAGGTTCGTCCGTCCTTCTACTCACACAACTGAATTTCTAGTCGAACATCTGGGCCACCGGGTACGGAGAATATTTACCCGGATGACGGACGCCGGTGGAGGAACTGACCTGCAGGCGATTTGTCTCCAGGCCCTGGGAATGGCACACAGCATGACGGTGAAGGCACAGGCTGCCAGCGTGGAGAAGAGGCAGAGGTAGAGCACGCCCTCCACCCCGTCGTAGCACACCCCCACCATCGCATCCAGGTAGTCCTAAAGAGGTCACACACATCTGCTGCATGAGTCAAACCGGAGCAGGAAACTTTGAAATCTAATTTTCTTTCTGGTTGTCGTGCTGCTCCCGGCTGACGGTCGGTCTCCAACCCCGGCCGTTTGCTTTCCTGCTGACCTAGTTGTGCTGCTGTGATGCCAATTAGGATCCAGTGAACAAACCTTGTTGAGCCCCCTGCAGTCCAGCAGGGCGGTCAGCTGGTGCAGGCTGGCCTCCGAGGTGTTGAGGACATGCTGGATACCCAGGAGGTCCCTCTGTGGAGAGGTCGTCACACCACTGAGATACTTCCACACGCAAAGAGGGTTGCAATTAAACCTGATAAAAGCCCTCTGAGGTCATAATGACAGTGTGTCCCACCCCTCCTCCTCCTCATATGTATAAAGGTTGTGATTAGGTTTGTGGTACCTCGGCTGTCGGGAACAGAGGCACAGCGAACTGCAGCAGACCCTGGATCTGGATCTGCATCGTGGTCAGGGACCTCTGGAAGATGGTCAGCGGCTGCGAAACAAGAGAGTCGTTTTGAACTTGCAGGCTGATCAACGGATCAATCGGAGTCTCGTTTTGGGCTTGTAGTTCTACGTTCTCACCAACAGGGGGCAAAGCAAGCCAGCTCATTCCTCACGCTATAACTGGATAATCACATCCCACCTGAGACGCAACACTTTCTGCCTCACGCCACTTCTTTTTTTTAAATTAACAAAAAAAGCACAACCGTAAATGAAACAATCCGAAGTCAAACTGATTCTTCGCGGTCGCGTGACCTCACAAGAGGAGCCTGGAAACCCTGCTGGCCTGGGGCGCGGTGTTAAGTGGAAAGAAGGACACGGTCAATTACCTCAACCGTCCATAAATGTAATTGCTTCCCTCTGATCAGACTGTTTTTATTTTTTTTTGTGGCTCTGCATCGGTGGCGCGGATCTCCACCATCAAACTGCTGCTAATGGCCTGATCAGATTTCTTACTTTAGCTCGGGTGAGCTTGTTTCCGAGGCCGGTGAAAATAGGGCAGCCGACGTAGATGGAGGAGGACGGAGCGAAAGGCAGATCAGATGATGGTGATAAGAATAGAAAAAGGGCTTGTTGACGCAGGGAGGGATGCAAAGAGCAGCGAGGTACAAGGGCACGGAGGGCAAGGCTGCAGGGCTGCAGGGCTGCTGCTGCTCAGCCCGGGATTACCGGCGAGTGGGAGAGAGACATAAGAGACGAAGAGAGAGAGAGAGAGAGAGAGTTTGTGTGCTTGCCAGTCAGTTTGAGTTCCCGTATCTGCCAGCTCGCTGGTGAACTATGCACCTGTTGGGTTTCTGTACAGCAGGAAAAGAGAGCGCCGGTTTTGTTTACCAGGCGGGCCGACGGCTGTTGCTGCGCTCTTGTTTTTCTCGGAGGTCGCGTCCACGAGAGAAAGATAATAAGATCTGAGCTGCGGGGCCGGAGCTCAAAGAAACAGCGATGTGACCCCACGATCCCGCTACACTGACAGAGGAGATGCATCCGCCACATTACTTCATCTGACCTGCAGTCTGCACAACTTGTTCTTTACCTTTGATGGATGTATGTTAAAGAACGAACGCATACAGGAGAGGAGGACAGAAGTAGACCAGGAGGCTCCACAGGTTTGAGACTGTTGGTGATTATTACTGGAGGTACGAAGTTACACAAGTATTCAGTATTTACCCACGCAGGCACGTACACACAAGATTCAGCAGACACATTATGAAGTTTGACACCCGTCGTACCTGCTGGAAGGGGTTGGAGAGAGTCTGGTTGCAGTAGATGTAGTAATGAACAATATCTGTGAACAACACAAGGACAAACACCAGTTTTTACTTAACAATAGAAAGAAGCTTCATGAAACTCCACATCGACACAGCGTCGTTCACTCTGCAGCTCACCTGCCCCGACGATCCCCTTTATCTGACTCATGATGTATTTGTCCGGCGCTACACAGAAATCACTGGTGCCCTGAAAGACAACAGGAGACACGTGAGGACAGCGGACAGAAGAAAAGAGACTTCTTGAAGGAAATACGACACATTCGGGGGTCAAACTCTTGTGTGGCGCATTAATATTCCACGAATCCTTCACGTCCTTCTGGGTGATAATGACGACCACGTTTTCTTCACTTGTTGACACAAGGAAGGAAAACAGGGAGGACAGGCTGTGTGCTCTTATAATCTGAACACGTCCAGACAGGAAGACTTTTCAATGCTGTCAAAGCCACTGTTGCTCCGCCGCACTGTGGAAACAAGAAACCTGCCTTTTGCAGGAATAACAAAAGTGAGGAGCGTCAGTCTCCGAGCTGAACCGTCTGAATACCAAACGTCCCCCCGGCTCAGGACCGACACACCATGCAGCTTAACCCTCTCCAGGGGCGCCGGTAATGAGCCTCACGCACGGACGAGACGAGGCAAGCAAGAGTTTTGCTGCAAACCTGAGCCAGTTTTGTCAGAAAACAAAGGACACCGAGTCGCTCTGCAATCCAGGAGCGAGTTCGTTAGGATGGAAAAACGGCGACGCTGCGGGAATTTAAAAAGCTCCGCTTGTGTTTTCGGAGCTCTGCAAACGAGTGCATTCATTAAGTTATTGTGTGCTAGAATCCTTCGTGCACACACCTGCAAAACCTTTTTAAATAAACACAATGGCATGCAGGTCCTCTAAATGTGCCGGATTTCTGACATCATTATAGCGCCGAGACATTTGAAGCCAATAGATTTTTCACCAGTTGAAACCGTCAGTCTGAGTGGAGGCGTTCAAGGACCGCCAGTCATGGCGGCGGTGGCATGTTTTGGCTGTGGCTGTGTGGCTGCCAAGTGGCAACATGCTTCTGGCATGTTCCCCATGTTTGCACACGGGTTCCCTACGACAGGCTCAACCCAATGAAGACACCTGATGTGCACAATTTAATTCAGCCTTACAAACTACTGATGACCCGTCTAGAATATGATCCGTCCTGCAGCTCCCGCGTGTTGAAGATGACGCCAAGTCCTACAGAACTTGCATGCGAAGATCTTCAGATCCGTGCAAACCACACAAAGTCACACAACATCCACACACACACACACACACATATGCAGCGACGGTATAATCTCATGCAAAACAGTGGAAAGGGGTCATTTGTAAGGGTGCTAACCAGCTAGCCCCGAGACCGTTCTATCTAGTAATACGTCTTTGAGGCGAGTGAGTCACTGTAGCAGCGAGGGCGTTGTCGGGCTGCAACCATCCCTCTCGGGAGCTCTTCGCCCAGGAGCGGTGGGGAAAAATGAATGATACATGAGAACGAGGCCGGACCGGCAGACCTCGTTTCGTCCGCAGTTTCACCCTCCAGCTGATGCTAAGGAAGTTAGCATTCGTTCTTACAATACGGGTGGAGAAACAAAGAGTGATACCAAGTGATGTCTGAAGAAGTCGCTGCGGTTTATTCACTTCGCTGGAAGCCGCCTTCCTGCCTGAGCAATCATCAGGCCTTTTTAAAGCCGCGGCGATGTTTTTGCTCTCAGACAGAGAAAAGGCCACATCAGCGTCAAGCGCGCCGTCGACTCGGGGTCACCCTCAGCGGGAAGAACACCAACAGACAGGTTGCGTAACAGGACGAGATAAATGCCACGATTTTTCAACTCAAATCGAGGTCACGTTCGTAAGAATAGAACAGCGAGAACTGCACCGCTCACATCATTCATCCAGTTAATACTTCTGGTCGGAGGCGACGAGCTAATTATCTCCGAGGTGCATCCGCACGTGTTAGCTATCCTCTGCAGCCGAGAGGCGAAACAGGAAACCCAGCATCAAACCTGTGAAGAACAGCACGCCTGCCGGAGGCCGGTGAGTCAAACACATCCATCCATGCATTCAACCGGATCCCTCGGCGTTCACTCCGATTCTCCCCCTGTGGGTCGTTTTAAGCATGTGTGGGAACGTTCTTGTTCTTATACGCGTCGGTTCGTTTGCCGAGCTGCTTTTGGTTTCCAACAAAGATGCTTCTGTTTGTGTGTTGTTGTTTTTTTTTTTTGCAATTAAGATCAGAAGAATTTGAGGCAAGATAATTAAGTGGAATTCAGCTTTTCTGCACCTCACTGTGGGAACACAGCTAATGTGTTTGCTTTGTCGCGTACATGCCGAGGAACGTTCTCAAGTGTGCATTGGAAGCGGTTCATCACAAGTGTCGGGCATGATGAGAGCTGATTGCAGACGAATCAGTCGGTTTATATCGGGTCAGTCTGGATTAGTCAGAGGAAATGGAAGTGAAGCGTCTCACCACAGCGGCGGCCAGGTCGGCTCCCAGAGACGCCCAGCTCAGGATCAGTGTCAGCACTCCGAACACCATCATCCTGCAGGGAACACGGGAAGTTAAAGCCAGGTCACATTTTCAGACTCACAACTGAAAATGGGTTTCTTTGTGCAGCAGCCAGTTGAAATCTGCTTTTTTTTTTTTTTGTGGTTTCCTTCCCTGCAAAGCTCCTCCGTTTATCCAAATAAAGTGAAGCCGGGCATTTGTCCGACTGAAACACATTCAATGTTCTGCGGCTCTTGTCCCACTTTTCAGCGACTGATTCCCAGTAATTTGTTCTGATTACAAAAGGACACAATCCCCCAGCCAACATGTCCAAATAGGGCTCAGATGGGCTTTAACGGGAGTTAGGTGGGCTTCATCTGGCTCATAGGGGGCTTTTAAGTCGTTGGTGTTGCGGCCCACACAGCCAACCAAGAAGTTATTCAAGGGGTTAGAAGTGGAAACTCTGCAGCTCCACAGTGAATCCAATCCACAGTGAGTTCTGTGCATCGAACTCACCAGCAGACACCTTCATCTACCTGCTCTCTCCACTCCCGGAGCCTTCCGACTACCTCTGTATCAGTTTCCCCCCTCTTGCGGTCTGTCTCCCTCCGTCCCCCCGACACAGAAGCCTCACCGGCGCCGACGCTTCTAACGAGATTGGGAATAAAGAGCGAGGCTTCTCAGACGATTTAAAGTCGAAAAGCAGATTGGCTGCAAAGCCTCTCTGCGGTCTCACACCTGAGTTGTTTACCACGGTGACGTGTAACTAAACTGCCGCTGAGCAGGTTCTTTGGAATAAACACGACAGATGGAAGTCAGCCAGCAGACCGGGCGGGGGCAGTCACTCAACCTGCAAATCACTCTTGTGTTTTTATTCAGTTAATTAAAGTCACTTATAGGCGGGGAAAAGGACTAAAAATAAGGTTTAAAATGAGCAATAACAAGCCATGAAGTCCCTCTGTTATTCTGAGCCATGACTCGTCTTACGCTGCCATAACAGTCTTCAGTAAGTTATATTGTAGATAACATCAGAAAGCTCCGCTCCCTCCTTCCCCACGGCTGTCCGGTCCAATTTGTGCAGCGAAGCTGTTGAGGCGCCCCCCCCCCCCCCCCCCCCCCCCCCCCCCCCCCCCCCCCCCCCCCCCCCCCCCCCCCCCCCCCCCCCCCCGCCCCCCCCCCCCCCCCTCCCCCCCCCCCCCCCCCCCCCCCCCCCCCCCCCCCC
>CAAKHC010013328.1:0-15686 GCA_901007825.1 Macroramphosus scolopax
AAATGAAGAATGTAAGTCAATCTCTCGCACACAATTACACCTCACATCACGCACACACACACACACACACACACACACACACACACACACACACTCACAATTGTTCTGTTGTCATCTTACACCCCCTTTTCTTTCTTGAGACATTATTCGGCACATGCAAAAGTACGATTTCTATCCAGCATCTTCATCTACAAGTACAAAATTCCATCATAAAATGATAATAATACCTAATGGGGTATTATTTCATCCAATCCCAGTGCAGAATATCATTTTTAATTGAAGCTTTTACACAATGCTACCAAACTGTGGGCTGAAGAGACCCTCTAATAAAGTTTAATGTGTGAGAGAAACAGAGAGGAAAATGATTGCTCACTTCTGCCGTGATGACAGAAAGCGTTGCCCTGACAACCAGGGAAGCACAGTTTGTTGAGGTACACAGCTGCTACCACATCTGTGACCAATCGGATTATTTGTCCAGAACTATTTCATTATGTAATAATGACGTTTCTGACCATCGCACAACAGAAACAGTTCATGCAACATGAATCGAGAGGACATGACGATTTTGGGATTGGCGTCACTGTTGACTATAGGAGCGTTTTTAGGTAACTGTACTTTACTTGAGTATTAATTCATTATTCTGACAACTTTTTACTTTTACTTTTCTACACTTTAACACAAATATCTGTACTTTCTGCTCCTGACAGGTTTGTTACTTTTGATTTTGAGCAGAATCATCCTAAATATATATTTTTTATTCTTGGATTATTATGCAGTTGGACACTGGAGCTACATAAAAAGCAGGAGAATGTATAAATAAATACATGTAAAGACGTTTAACTGAAAATCTATTATAATTCAGACATGCCAAGGTCTAACTTCTCCTCAAACGTAATTACTTGGAGTAATCTGGTTTAACAGTTAATCTGATACTGCGGTTACGAGTCTAAACTGTTAATCTACATTGTTACGTGCACTATGTAATCAGAAACCCTGTCTACCCCCTCGGTATGTGTCTGACATCAATTTACTTTGATCAGCTTATTGTCTTCATTATATTATTCAGTCTGTGTATCTGAATCCACATTGATTATTGCCTATAATGTAGAATTCTAAAGTACAAAACAACTTTCTAATACAGATCCTGCTGTTTGACAGGCTTGTGAGTGACAACTGACATAACTTGAAAAACACGTCAATTTTATTCACTCAAATAAATTCCATGTTCTGAAATCAGATTTTAAGTATATAAATAGACCATGGACACGAAACAATTGATCCCCGGAGACCAATGAAAGCAAACAAAAACAAGAAGACATAATCTCATCAGAGATGTTCCACAGACGCTCATGGACTACCCACATGCCTGCATGTCACGGTTGTTTGTAATGGCTTTTGTGTGTGTGTTTGTGTGTGTGTGTCTTTGAGTTTATGTTTTTATATGGTTGTGTGTGTTTGTGGCTTAGGAGTCAATCTCTCCAAACACGACTGTCACTAACCCTCGTAGCATTTGAGGGACCACCCACGTTTCTGTGTGTGTGTGTGTGTGTGTGTGTGTGTGTGTGTGTGAGTGTGGCCTGCAGACTGACACTGTGTCGTGTGTTATCTCTCCACTCCAGTCTCTCCATTTATGCTGCAAGAAAAACAAACCCTCCTGGAATGGGAGGAGAGGAGTGTGACATGTCACCGTTGTAATACGGAGGAAAACATCGAAATGAGACTAATGATTTATAACTGGAACATTGTGGCAGCAACCACAACTGTCCTTTTCTTTGGCTACGTCTGTGCACTAATATGACATGTGCACTCGGAACACACATATGCTTTCTGGGTACCCCTTTGGTCGGCTCAAATGTGACTGGAACTACCCGATGTTTGACCACTGTTCCCCCCGGTGCCTCTGTTCCATATAAATGTCGTTCTGGTCCTCTTTTGGGTAGAAATGAAAGTTGCACATACAAAAGATGCCTCTCATTACCTTCCTCTTATCAACGCAGAATGTCAACCAGTGGTTCCCACCATTGGGCCACAGACTGATGCAAAACCATGGAACATTTTATAGGTCTTTAATTAAGTAAAGAACATCCTGATATAATCTTGTAAGTTTAGATAGAACAGTTCAACTGGGTATTGATTACAAGGAAAATTATTAACTGCTTTAGATTAATTACAAGAAAGCAAACAAAAATCATATACACCAACGCTTCTTCTAATGACATTAATATTAACCAGGGCTACTGATAATCAAGAGCTATTATATTGTTATTATCTTTATCTTGCTACGGTCTGTGCTGCCTTATCGCCCAGTCACACCCAACACAATAGGATAGTGAGATAAAGTCATAGTCAAGTCATCAGCAAGGTTATCAGCCTGCCACTCACTGTTTGCTGTATTCCTGTTACTGCTGCACGCGGAGTTGGGATGAGAAAGAATGAAAAACCCAGAGAGTCATAATGGCGAGTTTCAGTTGTGTTTAGAGAAATAAAATGCCTGATGTTGGATTCACACCAACATCCCCCTCCCACACACACACACACACACACACACACACACACACACACACACACACCACCACCACCACCACCACCACACATTGTTCAGTCAGCAAACAAAAACAAAAGAAATTGCAGAAATAACCACATCCCAAGAAAAGTCAAGGGAAGCAAAACAATTTTTACATAAAAATAAAAAAATGTTAATTAACATTCAATTGATATTCCCGTGACATGTAAATCCCAATTAAGTCCCTCTGAATTACCATTAGACGTATAAATTCATCTTCCTAGTGAGACTGTGAAGGGTTTTCAACTTAATGATCCTGCATCTGAAAGCACTTGAAAACTGCATGACTGGAGTCCTTGAGGTTTCTTAATAAAAGATCATCCTCAATCAATTCATTGACAACTCACACTGCCTGTTCTTATTATTGCGTTTCTGAGCGCTGGTGCAGTCAAATATCTCGACATTTAGTTCTTTGAGACACCAATATAATATCAGTATAGTCGGTTCAGAGGGAGATACTCTCAATCTACCAGTTAATTTATGTGTCAACAATCACCAATCCTCACAAGAATTTTGAAAATAATGTGATGTTAGAAGATCACTAATGGTTTATGGACAACTTTCGTATTTTACGAAATATTTCGGTCTGATTAAATGCCGATTTGAACCACCTCACAACCTAAAGAGCTGAAAGGAAAAAGAAAGTCGTCCACGATCACCTTGAGTTTGTGCTCAAACATTGAATTTTAGCAGAGCACTATGAGACTCATGCAGCTGCTGAAACGCACAAGAGTCCCTTCATTGTAGCGTAATTCAACATGCGGGTCCCTCTGATGTCTGGTGTACATTAAAAGATGGAAGGAGAAAGAGCACTACATGAGAGTTTCAAAGGGCAAACCTGACCGAAAGACCTCAGACGCACTCACGCACACAACCTTCACACACCTGTGCAAACCTTCCGTCCGACTTCCTCGCACACTGATTCCTGTGGGCTCGCACACTGCGGAGTCTGTTCTCCAGGGCGTTGGCTGCTGGGCACTTGGTCAGTGTGTACCCAAGTGTAATGCTTCAGCGCTCAGGGACTGGCATGCAGACAACACATACACATGAATGTTACATGCAGATACACATGCAGGATTCAGGGAATGTTAGCTAACGACTTGTACTTATATCATAACCGTACCCGCTAAACGCTGCATTCAGAGACAACACAGAATGCAGAATGTTTTTTCTTAACACAATATGTGTAGGTAACTTAAGGTTATGGCAATATTCAATATTGGAAAATACTCTTTTTCTATCTTACCATGGTGTATTATTTACAACACTAAGTTAGTTTGCTCTCTGTTGCAGACAGACGGAATCATCCCTGCAGTTTAGGAACCGGAAAACATCCACAAAACACGTTATTGCCTTCGCCTACAACGACTATCTGTGAACAGCAAAACGAGGACGGCTAAATATAAAACATGCAGCTCTCAGATTAAAGACAGGGACTGAACATCTTACAACTTTGTTTTACTTTTGAGGCTTCACAATGAACGCCAGGTCATTAGCTGATTGATGGTTTTGCGAGCTAGCAGTTAGCTTCATAGTTTGCTAGTGCTAAATGAGACCCTGCCCCTAATTTTGAAATGAAGTTACATTTATTAGCAAAGCATTAGTATTTACTTAGAACTTGAAAACCTAATGTTTTAGACTTAATTGTGACTTGCCAGTCTTGACATTTGATATTTAAGGTGTAAAGATAAGTTGTATTGCTTTAACCTTCATTTCTGTGTTGTTTTTCATCTTCGGAGAATTTAACGATTGAATTGACATTAAGTGAATTTAAATGTGTAAATTCCCCGTCGTGGGACGAATAAAGGTTTTCTAATCTAATCTAATTCAACATCTGTAAAATACCCTTCGAGCTCAAAGTCAGTTCTTTATAGCCGACGTGTCGTTTCCAACACTCGGCTGTTTTACATAGCGAGAGCAAAATCCTGCTGGTTACAGTTGTTGTATCCACACAGCTGCATAGGAAGAAAAGGAAAGATGTGGGTGATCTTTAACACACACTTGATCACACACACACCACCTCCACTGTTTACACACCCCTAAGCAAACGTCTGAAGGAACGACGCAGCCGTGAAATACTAAACCGAACCCTTGTGTTGCGATCGACATCTCACTCTACATCGACCCAACATTGGTCCACAACACACAGGTGACATGGCGCACCATTCGCACACACACCCCACACAAGCATTACATATGCACACACACACACACACACACACACACACACACTCATCGGATGACATATAGGCTTTTTCTTATAATTAAAAAACGTCACTAGATGTAGTTGGTTTGGCCCATAATGTAAGCAGCTGTACCATGAGCACTGGAATATACATTTTGAAGTAATATTTCATATATTTAATGGACTTAATGGACTTCGGCCAAATCCTCTAAAGTTACAAGTCATATATTTAGTGTACTGAGTGTACGGCCTCTTTGTCGAGCACGAACTATAACATCGTAGATGACTGACACGAGCTACACGCCGAGCCCGAATATTTCTGGGGTAATTTATTTTGCCAATAAATTGTGCTTTGATTTAAGCGTCCATAAAAAATGACACATCCCCTCCCCCTGACCACGGTGACCTCAACTCATTAAGTAAAAGCTGTAACCAATGTACAGCTGTTCCTCTTTGTTAGACAGTGTACCCTGACACACCATGACGTATTACCTGGTGTACAGCATGTTTGACTGTACATTATCATCTTGTGAGGAATTCCAAGTCACCATCAGTTGCTCCAGGTTCAAGGCTCTCACCACAAGCCTGTCCTTATTTGTCTCTTCTCTTATCTCGTTTTGTTCATCAACACCGAATACCCAGCCCCCCCACGACCCCTGAGATCTCGACGTGATCTTGAGCAAGACATTGAAGCCCCTATCTGCTTCTGATGGCTTCCTCATATACGTAGGAATGTGTGTGAATGTGTTAGAAACTTGGCACCTTAAATAGCAGCTTTTGCCAAAAGGTGTGAATGGGTGAATGAGGCGACGTTGTAAAGCGCTTTGAGTACCACCGAGTTAGAAAGGAGCCATACAAATGTAGCCCAATTACCATTTATTGACCAAACACGATGGCGTTCAATGGTTGCTGGTCTTCTACATGGATGTCAGCCCCTGTTCCTCTGTTCCGGACGAGAGGGCTGAATACTCGTGGGATGAATATTATTCTCGTGCAAGTGATGCAAACAAACCCTAGTAATAAATAGAGCAGTTAACACAGTAAACCAGTGCGAGTAATGGCTGAACGGAACATCACAAATACTGAATACTCAAAATACTATAAATCCTTCTTAAAAAAAATAAAGTGAAGAATTCATCATTTCACTAAAATATGAATATGAATGACAATTGTTAATGGTCAAAATAAAGTCTTTCAATGTATAGTGACTTCCTGCAGATATGAGGAAGTTTATTTGGTAGCGTACAATCCACCACATCCATCTCACAGTATTTACCCGCCGGCCGTTCACTTCCTACTGACCAAGAAAATCAGTGCCCGTGTCCTGGCCCCTGACCTTTCCCCTCGGTATCACCTGCCATAAACGTCCAGCGTTTGAACAAGGCATTCTTAGTTGGAGTGAGGCAACAATCTGTATCAGGAGGCAACAGAGGCCCTCGGGGAGGGATGGAGCCGACCCCCTCGCTGCTTTATGGCGCCCATTTAAGACTGCTGACAACCAGAGTGTGTGTGTGTGTGTCTGCGTCACGTGTGTGTGTGTGTGTGTGTGTGTGACAGAGAGTGAGATGAGTTACAGGCAATAAGTATAGACCAGTGCTGGAATCCAGCTGGCTCCACAGCGAGCTAAACATCAACTAGTAATGAGTCCCCGAGACAGACAGACAGACAGACAGACAGACAGACAGACAGACAGACAGACAGACAGACAGACAGACAGACAGATAGATAGATAGATAGATAGATAGATAGATAGATAGATAGATAGATAGATAGATAGATAGATAGATAGATAGATAGATAGATAGATAGATAGATAGATCGATCGATCGATCGATCGATCGATCGATCGATCGATCGAAAGTTTCAGACTGTGACGTGCTGTATTCACACCTGAACATTAAATGCACTTGTCATTCTGGAGCCGGGAGGTTGACCTCTGTGTAAGGTCCGACCGGACTCATCCAGGTCTCTACGCTGTAAATGTGTTACACTCTCACCAGGGGACATCTGTTGGGGAGTCACACCACAGGAAACAAGCCTGAGCTCCAGAGCAGGAAAGAGGACATCATGATGTTGGTGTCACTAGGAAGGGTGTGTTTATGTTTGTGTTCCTAACCATGTGGGTCATAAATGTCACCCTGTACCTGAGATGCCTTCATCAGTCTGCTGTCCAGACAGTATTTGTAATGGAGGTATTTTAACTTACTTCCAGGAAGGATGCCTCGCCACCCACTCCCTTCCAATCAGTTCATTTATTTGTATTTATCAACCTTTATTTCCTCTAGGAGGGTCCCAACACAAAGGTTTGGCTGAAGGTAAGCAAACATGAGTCACATTGAAAGGTGGAGAAGGAAGAAAAGAGCACAGACACGTGAGACCGTGTCAGTCGGAATGACAGGTAATATCCGATCTGTCAGCTTCGATGAGTCGCACCATTGGAATCTGGAAACTTTTACCAGGAAGTGTAAACGCAGAATGAAACAGAATTGCAACACACATCTGCCACCTTGCGTAAACAGATGCCTGTAGAGATGATCTAACATATCTAACTGACTGAAAGATAACTTCCTGGAGCTGGTCAGTCAAAGGCTTGTTAGATTGGATCAGTGGGAGGGATGCGCTCACCAATAACCTAAAGTCATGGATGTGTTGACAGAACTGGCTTCATTTTATGTTTGCACACTGGCGCATCGTGCCAAAAAAGTTTGACTTCTGGGTGTTATTTTCCACCTGTTTCTGCAAACTAGTTTAAGTGCAAAAAAACCCACAACATCTGTATCTGATGCTTTTTTGTAAAGAGGCCGTTTAAATTTGTTCACCTTTGTTGGCTTGTCCTTTTCTGTAGGAAATTGGATATATAAAAGGTTTTGGTTTACATTGAGTAGCAGATGGTTTGCCCAGAGTTTGGAAGATGCCTTTGAACATGTAACCTTATACAACAAATCCACGTGAAGACATGGATACTGTTTCTAAAAATCTGTTGAATCTATTCAACCTTGAAGTATCACCACACGTCAGTAAGGATTTAGTGCCCTTGTAGAGTGAATTTCTCCACCATCGCAACATGACCTTGCTTTTTGGTATGAAAAGCCTTTAGGTAAACTTGCAACACAAACCTAATATCTCCCCTTCTGTGCTCTGATTTGGAAAACAAAACGCTCACCTGAAATCACTGGGTTACTCCAAACAAAATATATAAGTTCAAACCCAAAGGATGGAACAGAAAAGCTGAGGGTGAAATTAGAAAATGTGTCTTACACACCCGAATATCCCACATTAAGAACCCCAGGTTTAATTACAGGTCAGTTAGAGTTGGTCAGGAAAACATTGCTACTGGACTCGACCAGTGGAGTCAACAACATTAACAACCTGCCCTTTCATGATGTACCATTAACGTTGAATGATGACATTTGTATGTGCAACATGACATTAGGATCCTGATTGACTTCATATTGGAATTGTTTCAGTGGTACCGGCATGGAATTTTAACACATTATGGCCGTACACCCCGTCGTGTGCTGGTAACAAGTCATGGTCGTTTCATGTAACTTTGAGATCAGGTTGGGCAGCGAGAGGCTCAACCTCCATTCTGGGAACTCATTTGGCCTCTTTTAGATGCAAAAGCTTTAAACAGGCAGATTGCTCATTTCAGGCATATCAGGTTTATCTTTATCTTTATCTTTATCTTTATCTTTATCTTTATCTTTATCTTATCTTATATTTATGTGCCTCTGCTTCCTCATGCTTCTTGATGATCGATGAAGCTAAGAAACAGTATACAGATATTAAACCGGTTCAATCCAGATCACTAGGTCAAAAAAATATCAAGAATGGGTTCTTGCGGATTTGGGTGACTAAATAGATTATTTAGACCACCACTGAACATTGTGTATTTAAAAGTAAAGAAAGAAGAGTTACTTTTGTAAAGCTTTTAGAACTGATGTGAACAAAGAAGAGGTGTCGGCATGAACTAAAATCTTGGACTAAAAACATTGTTGGAAATCTAGCCAGGAACTACTGTCTCTAACAGCTTTGTAAAACGGCTTATTCCCTATAAAATAAAGACGTAATTTGCTTTAAACAACTCCTCGTTGTAATTAGAGCAAACGTTAGCGGTAGTTCAAGCATAAAGTTAAACGTTTCACACATCTGTGCAGCTCGCGATGCTGTTTTTCCTTTCCCAATTCTCCCAACCCCCACTGACTTCCTTGGTCTTGCGTGTTTGTGTGTGTCTGCAAGTGTGTGTATTCTCCCTCCTCAGCACAAAGCTGCCATTGGCTGGCCGGACATTTTGGAGGGAAAGAAAAAAAAAAAGAGTGAGTTGCACGGAGAGTGAAGCAGTGAGATAGTGCTGACTCAGGCACTCAGCCCATTGTTCTCCTAGTAACCCTACACCTCCCTGCCTCCAGCCAGACAGCCCATTGGCCGGCCGCAAGTGCTGGAGCCAGGGGGACTGCGGTGTTAAACAGCACCGAAAATCTTATCTCTTCCTCCATTAGGCCCACAATGAGAGAATTCAGCAGGCAGAATCACAATGGACATAGTGCCATTCAGGTTGTGATAATACCTCTGCTGATTCTCGACGAGTTAGCGAGCTGCGTTTGGTGATAATCATCAGGACATTTTAAGTAGCGAGTTCTGTCTGTTTGTGGTGTTCTGCTTTAACACAAAATAAACAGCTTGTCGCGATGGCTGTCTGAAAGCGTCGGGGAAGTCTGTTTTAGTTATTTGTTTTGTTTGTAGTAGAGGTCTAAGACACTTAATAATACGGGTTTGTAGTTCATGCTGTGTGGCTGCTCAGTAACAACCTACAAATGTTGGTTTGGACACATTTTTATATACTTTCATTATCTCGTTACTGAGAGATACAGACTGAGGTTGCATACACATGTTTTTTTTGTCCCAATAAATCCCTGATACAAAAAATGTCTTAATTATGAAGACCGAACTAACTATAAGCACAATAAAAGATAGACATGTCTTGTTTTTTTTAGACTATGTAGATGCAGAGCGACTTTCATCACTCACTCTGCTCCGGCAACAATAAAGATGTAAACATAGCAAATATTGTGATCATACCACAGGAGACCTGATACGGGTGGAATGTTCCCCTTGAGGAGATAGATTACCAGGTAACAAATCAAGGCTGGACAGGGGAGAAAGTGAGAGCTGCAGCAGTGCCAGTAACGAGATCCTCAGTTAACTAGACTATTTAGATCCTCAGTGATAGAAGAGTTACGCCTGCTTACAGAGCGCTCAGTCTCCAACATGCAAAGACGAAGCTTGAAACCAGCTTGTAACACATTTGATTCGTCTTTGTGACGTCTTCTTACACTGTGACGTGATTTCCGTGCATGTATTTTACTTTACTGTCAACTTTACAACTGATATTTATACAGGTGTATCACTCTGGTATGATGGATCAGAGGTTTAATTTAAATATGTGTTAAGCAATAGTGTGGCTTGTGGGAAATGTGTGAGCAGGAATATTTGAAGACGCCATCAGCCTACATGCAGTTTACCCTCCAATCAATAGTAAACAGATCTCACTCAGAATCACGATAACTCATTCCACGCTCTCATAGCTGAGGCATTGTGACGCCGGACAATCCGCCGTTTTTTCCCATGTGAGACAATTGATTCCACTGAGCCCACGTTTATTAGATTCCACCCTGGTTGTATGAATATGGAGGAGGGCTGGCGCTGCGGGCACAATGCCCCTCTCCTGTCCCACACTGCACATCACGTTTAGTCATATCGAAACATTCTGCCCACGACGACGACATGAGACAACAAGCCTCATTCAGCATTGCAGGGCAGCCTGAGCTCGGCTATGGCAGTGTAATTAGGTGTGTACGACCCTCCTGGGAATGCTGGACTGGTCACGGGGTTATATGTTATCAGAATGACTTTTTGCCGATCCAGTAAATTCAGTGAGTCGTTGAACTGTCTGATCAGGATCTATGATTTAAGGACTGTTGTTCGCTTTTGGCCTTCACCAACCTTAGCGCACTTTGAAGATGCTCAGCTGAGAAATAAAAATCTAGATGATGGGTGTATATTAAAGCTACCATACAGCCCCTAAACTGCCCTCCAACTTCTAAACTGCGGCTTCAAGCAGACCTGATCCAGCCTAAATCCAAATCCGGACTGGATCATGTATTTTCTTGTGTTACAGCATTTGCAAATGAATGGAACAATAATGAAGAAAATCTCAATATAACCGGAGAGACAAGTGCACACTTATCCTCCCATAGTCCGAAACTAAACCTGCGTTCATACTGCAGCTGCTTGAACACACCTGGACCCGCACATCTGATCTCCCTCTAAGCCTGCGTGTTGTCTTGTTGTGTAGTTTCTGTTAGGCTGTGGACATTTTATTGACTTTATTTATGTGGATTGTTTACGAGGGCTTTGAATAGCTGCTTGTCTCCTCTCCCGTTATTATTTGCTTCCTCATCGCCTCTCCTTTTTTTTCTCTCTTCTCCTCTGGTTTCGGGGTGTACAATCAGCTGTCTGCCCCCCCTTTCTTGATCCCCATGTTCCTTCAAAGAGTCAAAGTAGGGCCCCTCTGAGGTATTAAATATCTTTATTAAACTGCTGCCCTGGGGGCTCCCCTCAGCCCTCCTGCTTCCTTCTTTTCTCCTCTGTACATCCCAACTATCCCCACAATCTTGGCCCCTGCCAGCGTCTCTTCAAAGACTCCCGCCATGCGGCTTCTGCCGGCTACCTGCTGCGTCGCAAGATCCTGCACAATAGCCTTCGCTGGTCCCTGCTGCGTTAAACCAGGCAGACTGTGCCACACTTGGCTGGGCAACATCTGACGGTTGGACTTTGCCCAGGCGGAGATGTGTGAGCCAGAAGAGGAAAGGGGTGAGGGAGGAGTGAGGAGGAAGGGGAAAGGGTTTTGTAGGCCAGCTGTGTCATGGTTTAGTGACTGCTATCAAAAGAAAGTCTCTGAAGTAACCAAGTTGTCCCTCGTACCCATCTCGTGGTGGTTTCACTCATGCACGTAGTGTCATTGGTGTGTGTGTGTGTCTGTGATCCGCTCTTATGCTATGTGAACAAAAATCGAAACTCTTGAACAGATGGTTGCTACAATTTGTACCCTCACAGGCCTGATTGCCTTCTCTCTGAGGGGCATTTCTGACTTTCATTATGCTAAATCTTTAAACCGCGACTTAAGGAAGTCATCTGGCATCGTCGTTGCCTCACATGATATTCTAGAGAAGTCCACACTAGCATAACATAGCAGCACAGGAGTCGCACACAGACTACAAGCAAAAACAATTAGATCATGTTTGAGCGTGATGACTTTGTACTGAGGAACAACCAGTTGAAGGAGGACGGATCCATTCA
Source organism: Macroramphosus scolopax (assembly GCA_901007825.1). Lineage (NCBI taxonomy): Eukaryota > Metazoa > Chordata > Actinopteri > Syngnathiformes > Centriscidae > Macroramphosus > Macroramphosus scolopax. The sequence continues at coordinate 12,108 of CAAKHC010013328.1, forward strand.
GTCGCCTGCATTCCTTCTTTACATCTGAAATCATCATGTTAATTGTGCATTTTTAAGCTACCTAAAATAAAAAGTTGTTGGAAAGAGCATAATCTAAAAAAACATACTTAGTCTTGCAAAAAGGGTTTTATGGTCGCCTGAGGTCCAGAAACGTGAAAGAAGTTCAATCAGCTTTGATGGGTTTTTTTTAATGCAAATTAGATTTCAGCTTCAAGAGATCATAATTTCATTGTACAGGGCGAAACTCAACCATAGTAATGAGGCACCTTCATCTTTCCTGAATGACCTCACAACATCCTTCAGACAGTCTAAGTTAACAATACAGATTTTAAAGCAATCCACTCTTCTTAATTATCAACAAGACATTCCCAATATCCTCAATATCCATCCTATGACAATACCTCAGGTTACATTGAAAACAGACTCCCATATGATTAAAGGCCCTGCACAAGCTCACAAGGTTCATCTAAAAAACCTTTGCAGATTAAAAAAGTCTGCAAAGGTGAGAACTGCCCCGCCCTAACAGGTGAAACAAAACAAACAGGAGAGTGTTGCACTCGAACCTGAGAGATTTAATCAGTTGAAAATACCTCTGCATGGGGCGATCAATAGATGCACGTTGAGAATGAACTCTCGTCAAGTCGCTATGACCTGAAAGTCTTCAGACTTTCTTCCTTCAGTTAAACCTTCTGGCGGGACGCTTGTCACAGTTACAATGAGAGTTCCTTTGACTTTATACTACACATTATATACACAGAACTCAATATTTAGTAATTAATATAAATATGTATTAACATGAATGGATTCAAGATAAAATACATAATGTAATAAACAGAAATATCAGATAAGTAGTGAAATATGAAGCTATGATATAAAAGTTGAATATTGAATCAGTTTTATGTCTATTTATTAGAACTATTGTTTTTTTTATATTCCCAGCTAATGTTACGATTTTTTTCCTCAGCACCCTAACATGACAACCAGCTACATCCTAGCGTGCCATCTAACAAGCAAATCAGTGTAACGTTTTGTATTTTTCTCTTCTGTTGACCGACTTCTTCCAGTGTGAAGTGTTTACTTGTAAAACTACACTTTCAAAGTCGCCTCCCCCCACACTGCCAGTTGCAGCGCTGCCTTTGTCCATCACAATGTGACCTGAGGAACAAAGGCACCATTGCGGACCCTGAGGTTATTTAGGAGCCTTCTGTCACTCAAACCTATTGTTGACGTGTGCAGGCCGCGGAGGACAATGGCACTTTGTGTGAGGAGAGAGGACACACCCTCCTCCACCTGTATCCCCACCTCTTATCTGTCTCACCATCGGATTTCTCAACCGCTTCTTCTTCTTCTCATTTTTATGACTCTTTTTTTTCAGATTTGAAAATGTTTTTTACTTCACTCTCTGTCTGATGACCTCGTTGAACTTGATGTCTTCCATTAAATGGGAACAAATTTAACATGCAAAAGTAAAAAAAAGTTAGGAAATTAAACATCTACATCTCCGGTGAGGTTCCTAACCTCCCCTTACACCCTCCACTCCTTACACCTTGCACCCACATCTCTGCGTGGTCTGAGGAGTCGCTCGTCTCCACGCGATGCTTCTCATCCCCGGCGTCATCGTGGTGGGATGAACTCTCCCCTTCTGTCCCGGCAGGTGAATCACTCGCTGGCCATCTTCCGACACAGACTAAAAACACACCTCTTCAGGTTACACCTTCACTTTCGTGGACCGTCTTCATCTTGATCTGACATATCTCCTACCAGGAGGTCTTCAGCGGACGAAGACTGTGATGCACTGATTGTTGTAAGTCAAATGTGGCATACAGCTCTTGGTCAGTGGTGCAAAGTCAAATTCCACTAGAGTTGTCTTATCGTCACATTTCCCCCACTGCTTGGTGAAGAGCACTGAAGAAAGATAGTTAACTCCATTAATATAGACCCAGACGAGGCTCCTTCACACTACAGTTACTCGCTGTCTCCTCTTTAGAAACTAAGTGGTACAACAAGACAGGATGGACCTTCTGTTTATGAGCATGTTGAGGCTAAAATCTAAAAAATGACTAATTATCCCTTTAATACTCTTGCTGCTCTTTCCTGGCTCTATGTTGAATTGGCTGCCTGCCAGAATTAAACAATGTAGGTAATAATAAATGACAAAATGTAAAAGTTATGTATCTCTTTAGACATTTAGACTTTTCTTTTTCTTGTTGCATTTGTTAAAACCTGCAACATTTCCAAGGAGTTGAACAGACAAAGATCCGTTATGTGTTTCTGGCTTCGACTTCTTTGTTTCTCCACTGTTCTGAAACTGCACCAGCAGGTCAGTTTGAACAAAGTTTGGGTTTGTTCGGGGGCCACTGGCAGTCTGGCTGTGTAGGCATCACAAACTTGCCCTCTGACCCTGATGACATCATATCGCCGGCTCTCGTGCGTCTTTCGGGGTCAAGATTATTCAGCGGACTTTGAAACAAGCAAAGAGTTAGTGTGGACGAGCAGGAGGTTCGGACATTTAGTGTGTTGAGTGTTTGCTCTTAGAGGCGCTGCTCATTGTGCGTTTGTGTGGTCCGAGTCGTCGCCATTGTACGTCTCAGCGAGTGTGTTTATGTGTGTGTGTCTGTGTGTGGGTGTGAGAGAGAGAGAGAGAGAGAGAGAGAGAGAGAGAGAGAGACGTGTATGGACGCCTACATTTCATTCTGCTGTAAATGACAATGTCATCATTCTGTCTGCACTGTGTGCCAGCTTCAATGATGTATGACATCTTATCTTCGGCAGCTATTGCTGATGCATCATCAGAAAGTACTGCACTGATAGAATTTAAATAAAAATACAAAACCTGCATATTTAGCTTGTTGCTACAATTTGAAGCATGAATCCCTAAATACGTCTGTAAAGAAAGATACACATCCACAGAATTGGACTGGAGTCGCCTTTCGTAGCCCGAAGAGCTGAAACTAAGGCTGGTTTTAACGATCTAAAAACAATAAAATACACACATCTTTCAAGCAAGTTGAATCTTGATGTTCGGCATGATCAGATTGGCAGAAAAATACTTTTGGTAGTGGAACATTACATTCCATCTCATTATATTATCACTTTCATTTATCACTTCATAATAAAAGCCTATAATAAACACACAAAACGAAAATGAATCTAACCTTTTATTTGAAAAGGAAACTAGATCAACTTGAATTCCCTCTTTAAAGATCCCTTCACTCTAAATCAGCCATGATTGGATTTAGATTCATTTAACTTCTATGCAGCATTGTATTCAAAATATAATCTCAGTATTACATGATGATGATTACATTTCCCAAAGACAGCATCATCTCAGGCTTTGGTGCAGTGTGACTCACAAGACAAGACACCAAGGGGGGGTCGAGAAGGGCTTTGCAAATAGAATGCAGAATCTTCTCACTGCCAACATGATGCCTCCTGAAACCATCACCAGCTGCATGCATGTATTACATCACTTTATTGGATGAAATGAATGGATAAAATGCATTTTGCTTTCTGCCTTTCTGGGGACACAACCTCATGATTATTCTCCTGTATCACCCTGCACACACACACACACACACA
>CAAKHC010013329.1:0-18420 GCA_901007825.1 Macroramphosus scolopax
TTTCCATCACCGATCCCGGACTTGTCCGTCGATGCCGCATTGAGGACCGGCTCTGCGAGACGAGCCTCGGGTCCATTACTGCAAGCGCCATCATTTACATCTGAGTAAATGTGCCATTATCAAATTAGTCCAACAGTCGGCCGGCCACTCCGGGAGTAATAGAGATTACGGTAATGATGTCAACTGGCGATTACGTTTTCCCCGTGACAGCAGCGATTCGGATGAACTGTGAGAGATGGATGTCTCGATCTGAGCTAATGCAGTTATTCTGATGTTACACCAGTCGTCCCTGTGACAAGTGCAGCCCGGTGAGGGCGGCGGACCAACGAGGGGATCTGTCCAAGGAAGCTCATTGATAAAGAAGGGAACACTGCCACCTAGCGGACACATCTATTAACAGGTACCTTTTTCTTTTCCTTGCAGCCATTTTGTTCTGAATATTACCATCACGTCAAAAGCCATCCCCCCCTTCATTTGGCTTTTGTATCTCGCAGCCGACAGAGCATGGTATCGGAGCATCTGCTCTCTCCACCACTTTGACACCGCTCGACTGCCTCCGGCAGGCGTGCGAGTGCTTCTGTTGTTGCCGGGGTTTGTTTTGTTGCTGTGAATGGCTGCACACTTTTTTTCCAGTCATTTCATGGTCGAGTCAGTCCACGATTCCACAGGCTGACCTCTCTCACCCTCGTACGCCTCCGTGTCTGAGAGGTGCTGTGTGTGAGTTAAGTGCTGGGATTCGTGTTGGACGCGGTGAACTCGGCCGTGGCGGATCGTGGAAGCATGTTGGAAATAAATCAATACCAAGTCTTTTTCTTTTTAAATTATTTGCAGTCCTAAAACTTGAGAAGAAATACAGACCAGTGTCTGTTTCAGAGGAGTTAAATTTCTTTATTCTTGTCAAGACAAGTTTGATCATTTTGTAGCAAACAAAAATAAAGAAGCAAACAGGAGGAACTTCCTTCCGAGGGTTTACAGGAGACTTCGAGTGACCTGGTGAAGGGTGAAGAGCCGGAGTAGAAAGTGGAAAGCTATTTTTTCTCAACATTATATGTGCAGCTCTTCACAGCTTTTGATAAGTGAATGATAAAATCCTCCATGCAAGATGAAACAACGAGAACATTATAAAGATTTAATACAGTGTGTGTGTGGTCGAAGGGGAAATGTACTTGAGTAGATGAGATCTCCACCATTATTGACGAGACTCCTATTACCAATGTCTTATTGTATGATAGACAATTGCATGATACCAAAAAAAGAGTTCTACCTCTTGAATATGCTGTCACCACAATCTTACCTGCGTCATATAGAATATTCCCATCCAGAGGGTTTTAAATGAGACGCTGTTAAAAACAGAATTATTAGCAGTCATCATTTCCTGCCAAGCTGGTGCAGACAGACACTGAAATGTGACCCTGGCGCTGCGAGTACTTTTGAAATCCCAGTTGCATAGCAACGCATCTCCATCTGCAGTTAAGCTCCTCGCCACCCAAGAAATAATAAAATAAAACTTTACCAGGAGAAAACATAAACACTATTCTGTTTGAAGTGCACATGCCTCGTTCAGTCGTGGAAGATTACACCATCCGATATGTCTTTATAATGCGGCTGCTGTTTGGGAACATGCATGGTGTTACAAAGGATTCAAATGTATATAACAGCACGTCATTTGCATCATTAATAACTGCATTAATCCTGCAGAAAATCTAAGTTTGAGCTTGAAGCCAGCAGCCACGTCTTCGCTTTATTCTCCATTTCCCAGCACCTGAAAGGGCTTTTGATTATTGTTTAATAAAGGAATCTTTATTTCACATCTGACCTGATTAAATATTCATCAAATAGCCACAGAGTAGACAGAATTGCTTTTAATTAACAATACCGCCTGTGTTTTAACCTCCTGTCCCACAGCAGCAGAATACAACTCAACATGAAGCGTCTTCTGTTTGTTAGAATCTTCACACAGACGCACTGAAATATACTATAAACTCTGCACAGGGTAATCAACTTCAACTTATCTAACAATTAGGAGGCTCATTAGGGGAATTAGTCGGAGGCCATTAGGCGAAGTAGAAGATTTTGGAGAAGTCTCGAGACAATTAGCTTCATTCATTAAGTCTCATGTTGGTTCGGTGAAATGTGTGAATGGCAGCTGTGAGAGCTTGTCAAGATTTATTTTTGTCTTTCACATTGGCTGGATGAAGGAAGGTCGTACACACTGTGAGAGCGATAGACAATTTCAACCTAATCTGAATGTCGAGACATAACCAAACCCTGAACTAAAGTAATTACTCATTTTATCCGACTGAAAGTTAAATCTTTAAACCCAAACTTACCGATGTGTTTGTGCATCGCATGTTAGCAAATTTTGTGCAGCCTGCAAACTGACACAGAAAATGTGCAGGATCAGAGGATCTGTGCAAAGTGTCAACAGATGCAAAAGATACATAGTTTAATAGTGTCAGCGTGCGCGGCCATCTGCCTCGACCAAATGGGTCCAGACAAATAGCAGAAAGGGGCGGGGTTAGAGAACTCATCAGTTCAATGGCCACGCCCGTAGGATCATCTGGATCTGAATACTCTGGAGCTGCACTTTAATATTCCAAAACTGCCGACTGTGTGCTGCTTGTTCCATCGTCTGTGGCCGTGGAGTTCAGTCTTGTATTATTGAACGAAAAAATCCTGTTAAAAGCCCAACAGTGTGTCATTTCTTGTACAGTCGAACCTTTCATTCGAGTCAAAGCAGATATGTCACTGTCTTGATCTTGCAGCGAAACGAAATGAACAAAGAGGTTTGGGTTTTTTTTTGGTGGTTGTCGTGGGAAACTTCAAAACTTAAAGTTTTAAACCGACACACAAAGCAAAGCAGGGCAACACAATGGGGAGTGAAGGGCATGCGATGGATGGAAAAAATATCACTGGACAAATTAGCATTCGAGGACTGTTTGCACTCAGAGAACATGGCAAACAGGGGTGTCAGTAGCTGTACGGGGGGTTTAGTGAGGTCTAGGCACCAAACCAGACACGAGGCAGGAAAACTCTAATAAAATGCGATTGATTAAATAAATTAGTCTGTCCTGTACTGCTGATACGACTTGAATGCAAAGAAACACAAGATATCTGTCTAGTTAATTGTTCACACTTGATTATTTTAATTGATTGTATTCCACCTCTGGATGCAAGCACTGTGACAACTTTCCCAGACTGCTGTAAAGAATAAAATATTGGTATTGATTGATAGACATTCATCTTTTTTTTAAAATGTATTGTCTTAAAGGTAATCTAGGAGCTGCTAAAATGTGTGTTGACGGGTTGAATATTACATTACATTTAGTCAACACTAGTGAACTTAATGTGTGTTACTTTCAAAAGGAATAGGTAGCTATCTAATAGTAAGTGTAACAGAAATCAGAATATTACATATTCTGCACTGTTAAAATACACAATCCCCCGCCAGTGATGTTTTTATTATTTATATATTTACTTTTTATTTTAACAGGGCTTCTAAAGGCAAATGTTCAAACAGAATATGAAGCATATGAAGACATGACATAAACATGCTGCCCTTTAATCTTCGCTGAGTCTCCTTACTGGAATAGGCATAACTCCGCGGCTGCATACGGGAAACTGTCTGCTTTCATCCCACAATACTGTGAGTCCTGACAGGAAGGAGGGCTGCAAGAGAGCGCAATCTACTCTTAAGCAACTTGGTTTCCACTTTAATACTTTGGTTGAGACCCAGATTCAAGGGCGCCACTTCCCTCTGAGCCAACGTGAGAGAGCAGCTTCTGATTTTAATACACATAATTGCTGAGTAGTGCCTTTTTTTAAGGAGGGCATGTCTGTACACTTGGCCGGAGAACATGGAGTCTATCTATTTTTATCTGCCCCAACAGAACAGTTTCGGGACGGCGGACCTGCAGAGCCAACAAGTTGTTGCAATTACACAACCATACATGCAGAGAATATTGTCACTGTAATGCAGGTTATAATAATTTTTATTCAAATCTTTCAAGCAGATGAGATATCAGAAAAAAACGAGATTTGGACGTTAGGGACTTGTACCAATCTATCTATCTATCTATCTATCTATCTATCTATCTATCTATCTATCTATCTATCTATCTATCTATCTATCTATCTATCTATCTATCTATCTATCTATCTATCTATCTATCTATCTATCTATCTATCTATCTATCTATCTATCTGACATGTCCTTGTGTAGGCTGCATGCCCAACAGTGGTCCTCTGGCACCCTCAAGTGGTGAAACCAATAAATTACTCACACCTACAAATATGCTATACTGGTCCAACAGTACAAGGGGATGGATAGATCCTTGATCTGATTTGATCTGCTTTATTGTATGGATCTTTTGTTCTGAATAATTAATTAGTCATTTTGATCTTAAGATAGGTTGAAATTTTATTTGTCTCAGTGGGTAGAATGTTTGCAGCATGCAATGTGATTCCTCATGTCATAAAATCACAATTAGGCATTTCCATATACTATAAAATCCTTGCGTATTGGAGAGAAGAAAATAATAGATAGGATGGGGGTTTACTGTTCCCAGACCAGCTGGACATGCAGCTTGTGTTACATGTTTAAAAAAAACCTAATGGCATGTAGAACAAATGAAACTCTAGATATTTTAGTGAATCGAGTGTCAACCGAGAGTTGCAGTGCTTGTTGTAAATTGGCTTTTCAATATTTTGTGTTGCGTATTAACACTCATACATCCAATTCATTAAGACAATTGTGGCATGAATAAAATACAAAAATAGGAGACGGAGAGAAAATAATGGTGAGGAACGAGAACAAAAACAAAATCACAATGAGCTTTTGATAACGTCACAGCTTTAACTGAATAGGGTTGAAGAGCAGCTGGAATCCATTAATATAACTGTAAATGTAATTTTATATTGCCTGATGAAGGAAATAAAAAACGTTATTGGATCACGTGGGGATATTTCTCATTGTGTGTTGACATTTAAATAACAACAATTTTAATTATTTTACGCTTCATTGCCTTATGGTGTTTTTTGTTGATCAGCGAAGAATGAAAATGATTAACTTATAATGGGAGTTGCATATGTTTCAGTTAAATCCGCAGTGGATAAATGTCATGAGCTTTGAGACATATTTCGAACCGCTTTTCTTTTTTTCAGTTAAAACTATTTCCCAAATTAAAAAAAATAGTTTACTGCACCTTTAACGCTCCGTTAACACAACGCCTATTTCCGTATACAACGCGTACTGTGCGCATGCGCAAAATTGAACGGCGATGGCGGGATATCCAGATCATCACAAACTTTTATAATGGACATAACTAACGTTACATTGATATGTTCATGGCTTTAACTAGCTTGCTGTTGGACTGCTGCACGACAACTCATCGTTAAATAGTTAAACTCTAAACTCAAAGATGGTTGAAGGTCCCGGGTGTACATTAAATGGAGAGAAAATCCGTTCAAAAGTCCAGAAAGGGCAGAAACTGAAAGAGATCAGAGGCAGTTTGACAACATCGACGGTAAACTAGCTTATGTTATGTTGCCCTATTAAACCCTCAGTTTGTCCTCAATGCCTAAACAAACTGTGTAAGGTCAACTATTCTGTGTGACTTTATAAATATTAACATGTCCGCTGCGTTTGGTCGCTGTAAGCCAACTTTAACAACCAGCTTGTGTTTGTGTGTTACAGAGAAACAACTCGGAGAGAAATGCATTTCACGGGCTTAATGGTTCCCAGTACACCGGTGTTGAAACGCTGGGGAAGGAGCTTTTCATGTATTTTGGCTCAAGAGCATTAAGGTATTAAGTTTAACTCAGTCAAACACGACTTTCAGTCATTTTTTCTCTCCCCTCACCAATGTTTTAATGGGGCTTCATTTTAATAGCTTTTTTGTTGTATAAAAATCAGTTACCTGTCAGATTTAGCTTGAAAAAAAGATAATCTGCAAAGTGTTATCCTTTAATGATGGAGGATCTGGAAAGCCTGTATTTTTCTGGTAAACAAAAAACAAAACAAAACAAGATACACCGTGTTTTTCTCGCCTATATAATAACACTGAAAAGTAGCTCAGAGCTCATAGGATTATAGTTCCAAGCATCTTTTTTATTCTACTATTTTTTTCTTGCCCTATACATGTTTTTTCTCTACAAATAGATGTAGTGATCCTTAGCCAGTTTGTAGTTATTATCAGTATCAATAAACTCAGTTTGTTGAACTCATATCCGTGTGCTTCTTATGGTTGACAACACAATATGCTGAATGAAGTAACCCATCCGGTTTTGGGGGATTTTTCTTGTTAGTGTGTGCAGTCTGCTCTTGTGGTAACTATATGTGAGCGAGCAGATGTTGTGCTGCTGCTTTGAGTAACAATCCTGCCCTGCACAATGCCTGCTAGGATGGAGGTTGTGACATTTCTTTAATACATAATTCAGTCTCCCACTGCCAGGCTTCCTTTCTGTCCTTTTGTTGTCAAGTCTTGTATGCATTGAGACATGCTGTCTTTTTTTTTCTCTTTCATTCATGCCGACACCCTTCAGAGTTCACTTTGGTATGAATGGATCAATGCGAATAAACCCTGCCGAGAGGAAGGAGAGGAATGGCTCCGTCCCCGTGCTGGAAATCCACCTGACTAACGACATTGTGCGCTTCTTTGACAGCACTGTGGAAATAAGGTAACGGGGACACCAGCCCAGCCGAGATAGATTGAGGTGACAGTTCACCTTGGGGTATTACGAGTCTCATTCAGTGAGCATGTCCTACATTACGCTCTGTCTGCAGACGGTGGCTACTGTCGCGTGAAAAACACTGCATTTTCTGGCTCAACATTTGCCCTGATCATTGACTGTTAGATCCAGATGTATTGTTCAGACATTTATTTCTATTGCCTGAAAATATCCCCTATGCCCTTCCATCTCATAACACACAAAACGGAGGCAGAGTGTTTTAAAGAAACAATTTTGAAATGTATAACCTCACAAGTGATTTTTTTGGCACACACACACTCGCAACGCAGCTGCCACATGTCCCCTTGACTTCTTCCAGTATTACGAAAACAGTGTGCTTGCAGGCTGACGGAGGACTGTGAGCAGAGGGTGAGAGCTCTGCAGAGTCTGGATGTGTGCTCCTCCAAGTTCAGCTTCTCTTGTTCTGTGGCGGCAGTGAGGAGCCGAGGAAGCAGGATGCTCTGTGACGTTCTCCTAGACCAGGCCGTCATGCCGGGAGTCGGCAACATCATTAAAAACGAAGCCCTCTTTGACTCAGGCTTACACCCAGCCGTGAAGGTATGGGGGGGGAAATGATGGATTGTGTTCAGCAGAGGAAGAGAAAAAGGGGGTAAAAACTCAAGACAACCCCTCACTGAAAAAAAGTTTAAGCCCTTGTATTATTGAGTGATTCACTGCAACGAGGAGGTGAAATAAGGGAAAAAGACAAACAAGCGCAATGCGGCACAGATATTTGCCTCTGTTCAGTTTGGAAATGCTAATGTTTCTTTTGTTTTCATGACTGTGTGCAGTCTTTTTATTTATGTTGGGTTTGATATATGATTTATAATACATATAAAAGGGCAACATATTGTTATCCAGATATGGTTTTAGTATGAACATGTATATTATTCAACTATTATCAGGGGCTCTGCTCTGCTAAGACGTCTGCCCTCTTTAGAATATGTTAGATGGGCCATAAATTTAAAGCACAGAGGTGCAAAACATAAATCTGGGGCTTCTGGCCCTTTTCTTTTCTTGGACCACTGAATCTTTATGAGCTGCGAGCCCCTTTTGCAGCAGGTCGGTTGCAATTTGTCTCTTTTGCATCATTATAATCCACTTTTTTTTATGCATGTCTGGGATTTATTCCTTATTTATATGCTTGTGTTATTGATTTGCTTCCAAGTGGTTTTCATCTCTGCTCTGAAGTGAAGGGCTATAAAAAAGACACTGGCTTTATGGGCTCCGGCTGTGAACTGTAACTGGCTGCCGCTTCATCCTCAGGTTCAGCAGCTGGCAGAGGATCAGATCCACCACTTGGTGAAGATGACGCGTGACTTCACTCTTTTGTTTTACAAGGTAAGACAAATGAAGACGGATGCACATTTCAAACAGACAGACTTGCAATAATGAATAAAATTAAAACGTGTTGCTGCCAAAGTCTAGAGAATAGATGAGTCTCCTCCCTCCTGGCATATTCTGTAGGTGAGCTTACGGCGGATGTTTTTTCTTCCTCTCTTTTTATCCTCATCTTTATATTCTCCCTTGTCTGCACTCTTTGTCTCTATCAGTGTCGCAAATCTGGCTCTCCTCTGTACAAACATTACAAAGTCTACAAGCGTCCCCAGTGCTGCCAGTGCTTTCATGTCATCACAGTCTGTCGTCTTGGAGACAACAGCCGGATGACTTACTTCTGCGAGCGCTGTCAGAAGGGAGATCCCAGCGGGGTCGACATCAGGTAGACACCCTCTTAGACCTTTGGCACTTTTTGACTGAATAGGTGTTGCCTTGCATTCTTGTTAGGACCGGTCCTCTGCAGGTCGGCAGGATCTTCATACAAGAATAGAACCAAGTATATTGAAGATATGCATTTTCTTAACGAAACATATTTTTAATATTAGATAAAAACCTTTCAATTCTTCATATAATATGCCAGCTTCCAGTTAATATCTGTACAAAACAAAAACAAGCAGCCCTGTAAAGCTTGTTGTCGCTTTTCAAAGCCTAGTCTTTGTAAAAAAAAAAAAACTTAGAGAGCTTTTTAGATAATTCGTTCAAATTTAGAGAGGCCATCTTTCGCAGGCAGATGGACTTGGCAGGGAGTGGGAAGTGTTATGGAGGGAAATTAATGCGCATGCCAGACAGGGCACAGGCTCAACACCTCCTGTGTTGTGTTTGAGCAGAGCTTTACGAGGGGTTAGAGCCTAAAGCCCTTACAACGTATTACACAGCTGATAAAGCAATCTGGGAGAGAAAGTTTGCAGAAAGCCACTGCTACTTTTTCCCTCCTCCGTGACTGTAGGCATTGCAGATTTGCCTTCTTGTCAAACTTAGTGTAGCTTTATGTCAGAGCACTAATATGTATGCTTGGAGCAATTAAATGAAACACATTGCCTTCTGGCGTGCCTGCAGCCGCTGCTGGAACTGCACGATTATTATTAAGTTTTTTCTTCCTACATTTTCTATCATCAGGTGCAGAGAGTGTTGAATGATTTATATTTGTTTTTGCTCACTTGCTGTTCTTGTGGCTAATTGCTTGTATTCTTAGTAATCAAGGATTTTAATGTTTTAAACACACATTCTGGATGATTTCCTAAACCTTTAATTAATGTTACATTACCCGTTATGGAGTCATATCAGGTGTTTCCAACCTTCTTAAAGGTTAGAAGGTGTGTTGAAGCTGTTGAAATACACCAGGCCGACCGGTTCTTTGTGTGTGTATTAATTTGAGAAAGAAAGAAGAATGCATGGCGGTCGGCCGCCTGATGGCATCGAACTCACTCGTAGCTTCCTTTTGTAAATTAGCGCTCTGATGTACATTAACTACGACGATTAGAAACACTGTAAAAGGAAAAGTCGTCACTTCATAATCGCTATCTCAAACTCTTAGAAGTGTTAAATGTATAGACCACGTAGCTGCAGGCACGGCAGTGGAACCTCGATTGATGAGGTTAGTGTGATATTAGATATCCGTTTTTTAAAAGTATTTGATACTATTGATGTATTTAGATTGTTCCCTCAGAATCTCATTAACATCATCAAGTTTAATAACATCAGTTCCTCCTCATGTTTGTATCCAGTAAGCTTCCCGTCAGGAACAGTCTGATTGGCTGGGTCTGCAATGAGGGGGCCAATGAAAACGTGGCAAAGAGGGAGGAAGAGGATTGGGCCTGTCACCTCTGCACACTCATCAACAAGCCGGCAGCGAAAGCCTGTGATGCCTGCCTCACTCCGAGACCCGAGGGTGAGCGAAGCGTTTCCTGTCCTCACAGTCGTCGCATTTAATGGCCCGGATGAGAACGTCCTTGTTAGCAAGAGGACAATAACAGTAGTTGCGGCCTCGTTGTTCAGCTGGAGGACGTCGTGCAGTTTGCCAAACACTTACCCCTCAACGAGGCACCGCATCCACTTCCTGTTGAAAGGACATTGCAGTCGAGCAGGCTGCTTTAGAGTTGTGTTATGTTGCTGTGCAAATAACGAGCATGTCAGTGAGTGTTGTTTCTGTCGTAGGTTTGTGAGGATGAAGGATCACACTGCCAGGTTTCATATGAAACCTGTATCCATTGTTCTTTTGAGCACAGAAGCCTTTCCAGTTACCAAACTGCAGCAGATTCTATTCCTGGGATAAGAACCAGTTCCTTTTAAATCAGTAGAAATTGATACTGGCCGTCTAATGCGACCGTTTCGGTCGGCTCAGCTTCCAGTAACACTCTGCTCTGTTGTGTATTTGTCTTCGAGTGTTGGCCACTAAAACAGTTGGGGGTAAAGTGGCTCGGTCCGGGGCTCATTAATGGTAGCCGTCCAGGAAGGAGAGAGCGATGCTCATTCGCATCAGTCACCTGATTACTTCAATGTCAGGCCTTCTAATCGACCATTACTGTAACACAGACTCCCGTATGAGGGGAACCATCAGCACAAAAGATTGTGTGACAATTTGATTGTACAACGCAGCGGTCGGCTGCTTACTGGCAAAAATGTTGTTGCAAGCTGACCACTTAAAGCTAACGACGACCTGAGTTTCATGAGAACAGGCCGCTGCATCAGAATCTGCTGCTGCTGCACATGAAATGAGTCTCTCTCTCTCTCTCTCTCTCTGTCTCTCTCTCTCTCTCTCTCTCTGTCTCTCTCTCTCTCTGGCTCTGTCTCCACAGTCCACAAAGACGACGTTAGCACTGAAGCGTCACCCTTCACAACTGATTTGATCAAATACCCCTGCACCGCCTTCAAGAAGCCACAAGAGGAACTCAAAGTCAACTGGAGGTCTGCCTTTGGGACTTCCACCCTTGTTTTCTCTGACTTGAGCAAGAAGCCAAAGCCTGTAAAGTCGCCGCTCTCCCCAGCCGGCAGTCATTTAGATTCCTTGGCGGCGGGGCGAGGTTTATATAAATACGGCGTGTGCCAAGGGACAACGGGCCCAAATTACGCCTCTGGTGGCTGGCAGACGCAAAGTGCCGAGCGCTCGGATGGGGAATCACCGGCCTCCTGCGGTCACCCCTCCAAGAAAATGAGAATTGATCACAGCCCCCTTCCCAGTAACAATCCTCGAAGTGGAACCTCCAACCCCGGGTGAGTGAGTCTCCCTCTCTTGGCTATTCATGGACAAGTTTATAATAAGAGAAGTTTTTGTTTTTTTTTGCAACTTCAGGGAGTTCAGGGGATAAAAAAAAAAAGCACCTGACTGTGGAATTTTTAATGCAACATTGTTAGAGAAGTTGCAATTGATGACGGCAGGATTCCCCTGAAAGCACAACTATTATCTCCACACATATGGTTGAAGAGAGACGGCCCGCTCCCTAATAAGGGTCCACATGACAGCCGCTCCTGTGGTTTACTTTCAGTTCATTTCAAACTAATAACATTGTTTCCTCACTTCTGTCAGGGCGCAGAAAATAGATGTGAAGCGCGGCGGCGCCTCCGTTCCTTCCAGTCCCAGCGCCCCTTGTTGTGCATCCCATCATCGTCCAGCTGTTCTCAGATCGGTCCACAAGGAGGGCGAGAATAAGGGGCGGCAGTTTTACTGCTGCTCGCTTCCCAGGGAGACAAAGTGTAACTACTTCGAGGTGAAGATTTTCGGAAACGGCTCGTCCCCACGGCATCGTGCGGCCCGGAAAATAACTCACTTTTAAGTATCTGGACTTTTAAGTCCGTCTGCACACATTAGCTCGCATGTGATTTAAATGACTAACACAAGTATTTCTCTCCGTCGCAGTGGGCTGACTTGCACTTCCCCTCCTGTCACCACGGGAAACGATGTTTAATGAGGACCGTACTGAAACTAGGACCCAACAACGGCCGGAACTTTTACACCTGCAGCGCTAAAAAGGGTAAACAGTGTGAGTTCTTCCAGTGGGCAGAGAACGGACCGGGTGTGTCCATCCTACCTGGATGCTGAAAGAAGCATACATGTCCTGAATTGTAATTTATTTGTATCCATGTCATTACGAGCATCAGCTTTGTGTTAATAAAAGTATCCAACACAACAATTATAATCACAATTTATTCATTAAAACCAGAATCATCAGTATCAAACTATAGTAAGAGGACCAGTGATGCATGTTTCCGTACAAAGATGCAAACAGTTTAAAAGCAGTCCACAGATTTGAGGAGCGGTGAGTCGGACTCCGAGCTCGACACCATGTAGTGGAACTGGGAGAGGCCGGGGGATTTGTTACAAGCTGCACCTGTTTGGAGATAAAAGAGAAGCGATATCAAAATACATGCAGGGACTAAACACTGGTATTAAAATGCTAATGTCAGGTTTCGATGCACCATGTGCTTGCAGACAGGATGTAAATACAATACTCATGACCTTCGTTTTATACTGCAGGAGGAGAGAGGCAGCATGCAACTAATGTGCAGCTGTTACGATGTGGACGGAGACATTACTGTCCGACCAGAAGGGTTCAGTGAAGACCGAAAGATAAACTAAAGATCAAAAGATTCTTAACAATTTGACTGTAAGTCCAAACCTGGTTTTACATATTTACCTTCTATGAAGCACTTACTCTTAACATCCTTAGATGCACATGTAAATATCAGATATTCACTTTATAAGTAGCACCTGCTGTATTTCCTACGTACGGGCGAGCTGCATCGGTCGGCCTTTTTTTTTTTTTTTTTTTGCAGGTCCAGACTAAAATCCATCAACAACTATTTGATGGATCGTCATGAAAGTTGGTGCAGTCATTAAAAGTCCCGGAGGAGGAATCCTACAGAGTGTTGTAATCCCCCTGCTAGTAACACCAGCAGCAGGTTGGAAGTTTCCATTTATCTTGTGAAGCATCTTCCAGATGGATTGGCACAACATTTCCATTTTCCTACATGATGTATTCTAATTACTTTGACATTTTCTCTGGTGCCACATCGAGATTCATGTGTGTGTTTTCTTGTGCGGGGGGGTGGGTGGAATGTCTCTTGGATAGATCGCTCTACAATATGGCACACACACACTCGTGTACCTAACTCAAGATGTTAACAGCGAGATCTCTTAACCTTTCCTCCGCCGCCGCCACCAGGCATCATTTCCATCACATTAATATCTGATGGTAAACCTGCAGCACCAACTACATATTCATTCGCCTCAGCTGTCGCATGTTAGCTTCCCTATTGTGCAATAACGCACTAATGATTCAAGTCTCTGCATGTCTGCAGTAACTGTTCAGTGTTTGTGCATCAGGTGTGTCTCGGCACCTTTTGGCAGTGGCAGTAGCTGCAGAGTGTAGTGTGTGTGTGTGTGTGTGTGTGTGTGTGCATCCAAACACTCACCATAATGGCCTGTTGTGTTAGCACAGATGATCGCCCCAAAGAACTCGGAGTAATGCCGCTTGATTCTGGAAATGGCTGTCTTGCAGGCTGCCGAGGGATCTGCCCCAGCCCTCATCAGCTCCACGGCCAAGTAACTGTTGGCAGGATTACACGCGGTACACATGAGGCGAGCTAACGAGTGCTGTCAAGGCTACGGACCAGGACGATGACAGGATGGGGGGGACGGATGTGTTACAGGCTAAGGGTATTGGGATGAACCTGACGCAAACAAATCTGTGAACACATCAAATATATTTATAGGAAATAGTAGTATTCCCGTCCTCCTTCTATTGCATGCTTCAAATAACAACAGAGAGTAATTACAGTCGTTTCCCACCGTCATTAGTCGTCGGCCCGATCTGAAACCGGACATCAGCTTCTAATGTAGCATAACGAGAGGCTCTAACATCTTCCCTTTTCTAAACGTCCACTAATGGCTTTAATGAGCCTCCCCTCACCTGAGCGCCGGTGCCAACAAGACATTTGAATTTTTAGGAGGACTTTAATGTCAGAAGGCCAGACTGCTGTAAATACCTCGGCAGGAAGCGCATCATGACGTCTCCGTCTCCGGTCGCGGCAGCACCACCTGCTGAGCTGTCGGCGTAGGCCCCCGCTCCGATAATAGGAGAGTCCCCGACACGACTGTGTGACGGGGGAGAAGCGCTGCGTGTTGACTTTCATTCGTTTGCAGAGAGTAAAAACAAACACACTCTTTTAAACTCATGAATAGTGACTCAACGTACCCGGGAACCTTGTGAGTTTGTCCGTTGGTTGACGTGCCTGCAGCCATGTGACCACCTCGATCAAGAGCGATCATCCCTGAGGCAAAAATCAAAAAAGAGGGGGGACACCAGAGGTTCAATAGGCCATCAGACAAACGTAGATTGAGCCTTGAGGGAGGTTCGGCCCAAACTGCTGCATGTGTCCATAAACAGAACATTCCACCTGCTCCAGTAGGTAGTTGGAACTTGTCACGTCAGAGCCTTCATACTAACTCTAAAGGAGAGTTGACTTCACATCCTGTCTGACTCATAGAAACCCACCTATGGTGTCATGGGAGCGTTCATTAGCGAGCCGAACCCTCGTGTTCTGCTGCAGCGGCGCCCGGGGCTTGTAGGGTCCACACGACTTGGAAGGATCCGGGAACACGTTCTTCAGACAGGAGAGGAAGAACGTTAATTATTACGGGACATGATGTAGTGAAATACAACGGTGTGACAGAACAGCAGCTTTTCTTCTTCCTCTCCTTCTTCAGTTTGAAATCTCACTGGACTGGACCACCACCACTAACGCCCCCCCACCCTCCTGCTTTATCTGCCTGCTGCAGCTAAAAGTGTGTCTGCTGGCGGTCCAACACAGACAGCTGACTGCCCCCCCCCCCCCCCCCCCCGCCTCATTGAAAGTCAAATATTCAGGATAAACGTTTCGTCACAATGCACACGATGTGAATATCTGTCAGAGTGTAATGTAGTTTGACAAAAGGCTTCCCTGCCTCCCTCAAGGCTTCTTCTCTGCCTTTATGAGGGACTGACTGGACCCGGCTGACATGCAGGGAGGTGTGAAAGGTTCATTCAGGGTCCTCTGCTCCTTTAATACAACAGTTCAATGGAATTCTGCAGAGAACAGTCAGAAAATGGGGATTTATAGCCGGGATTGTAGAACTTGTTCATGTTCTGGGACCCCAGGTTGACTCCTCAGAAGCTGCCGGCTGCCGTCTGCTCAGGAAGAACAAACCTTCATGTTTGTGGTTCAGATGATGATCCAGCAGCACTGATCTGACCTGCAAGAAGTTTGTCCAACTATTTTATTGGCAACTTTAGCTTATTCTCTGGCTTGTTTTAGTCAATTCTTTAGCAATATTGATGGGATCCTTTAATAGATTCTTACAGAATGTGACACCATGAGATCACACAATGTGTTTGTGTCCACCTGAGGTGTGTCTGACCAATCAGACCAGGACGAGATGGGTGACAACAGCGAGACACAACAATGGCGGCTCCAGAAGAAGTTAGATTGCTGCTCCGGCATCAGTTCCATCCGAACTGGAGAGTATCTTCTAATTGACGGGGGCAGCAGAGAATGGCTGCTCTTCTTTTCTCTCCTCCCGACTTGCTTGAGCAAACTCGTGATGGGACAGATGTTTCATCCAATCACCTGCCAAGTCTCTTCTTTTTTCTGCCTGCCCTTTTCCAAACAGTTTCCAAGGACGACCTCCCAGATGGTTCCCTCTAACAAACCATCTGGTGCGTCAGGGTTAACGATTTAGACGTATCAGTTGCTTTTGGATGATGTCACCGCCAACGCTTAAAGGTGTATAAACAAAAGGTATTTTCTGTATCGAACACGCAGCAGCATTAGTTTCTCCTCCGGGACCTTCATCATGCCATCAATAAACCGAAGTTGGGATCAACCTGTATGTTTTATAAAAGTGCTCGTGCATTATTCATGAGGAGAAGTCTGTTATATTCCGTCCCCGAGAGGTGAAGGTAAAAGCCTTGAAAACAGTTCACCTATAAATAATACAGGTCCTGGTTGTTCTCCGTTGACCTCACCAACAAGACGTTTTTTCTTTCCCCCAACAAATCATGTCAAAGTAAATTCCTTCACAAGGTAAAATATATGATACCCTGCCCAGTTTTATCCCTTTGAACTGAATATATATACGCTGCATGAATTACAGCGCCTGTGGCAGTATTGAACGTATGGAGACGGATGACCTGCTCTCCTCATCTGCTTCGGGTCCTACCACATGCCAATATTTACTTCATCTGCATCTGCGCCTTAAATCCCTGACGCATGTTGCAAATGTATATTTGTTGGATGATTTACTGGCTGGAATAGTTTAAATAAAGAGACTAAAGTTGGCTGCTGGAGTTGCTCCGACTTCTCTTCCTACAACAACTTTTGGAAAAGGCAGTCGGCCCTTTAATTTGCTGGTGGAGCCTCAAACAACCCCGAGAAGAAGTGAGTCGGATCAATACGATGTCTATACACTCTCTGGATGGAGAGAAGCCCATTTAGAAATTATTCTGAAGATTTTCATGTATTACCGGGGAGAGGGAGAGCAGCTCCTGTCGGGGGGGCATCGCCTCAAACACTCAAATAAAGATGATTTTTTTATGAACTACTTTGGCAAGCCTGTCAATTTCCTCCCTTAATATCAGTGTTTTAGAAGCAGCATGCCCGGAGGCCGCCCGAGTGAGACAAACACACTCACACACACACTCACCTTCCGATAATTAGGTTGGCAGTCGCCCTTCAGCCAGCGGGTGAAAATATTCACGGAATTGTTGGTCGTCAGGTCCTCGGCGGTGAAGCCCATGTTCTCAGCAAACACAGACGCTGGAATGAGAAACACTTTCAGGGTACAGTCTGATCCACGCTGACCTTCGGTGGAGAGGAACAGACTCGGGGCTTCACCTGGACGCTCCGATGAGAATGATGTTCCAGTTTGGATTTGACCTCCACCGGGATCAAACATCTGGACCAACATCTCCTGACTTACTTTAGTTTAGCAGCTCGTTATCAGAAGGAAACATCAGCTTCTACTGACATCGTCCTCCATAGAAAACTTCCTTCCTTTATATGTCGACTGTGTTAATATAACTCCGTCCTTCTGTTCATTATCAACAACACAAATGTTGCACATTAACTGAGGCGCTGACAAGTGCCTGATGAAGATAAGTAATGTAAATACAAACCGGACTAATTTCACTTCAGATCTTTTTAACTCGGAGAACAGAAACACTCGTTTCTCTTGATTTGTGAATTGAGTTTATATTTAAGTACGTTCACATCATTCATGATAACATCCGTATAATTCCTAATGTGATTTTTTTTTGCAAAAAGGATTAATTCATATGTAATTATAATTTTGTGATAATTCTTAGAGCATATTTTGTTTTTCCTTTTTTTTTGTTAATTGTCTTGTTTTTGTTTTTTGACAATTATTTTATAATGTGGTACATTTTTAAACACACTTCAAACACCGAGGGGAAAGAAACGAGCAGGAAATATCCTGAATTTAAAGAATTAGAGCCAAAATAAATTTACATGGGAAAAATGTATCGTTGAAATTACATATTCAAACTATTGAGATTAAACTATAATTCATTCTGCCCTTGAAGACCCTGAACCCGCCCTGAAGTACGACACCTGTGGAGCAACCAAACACGGCTGAGAGCGGCTCGACGGTGGAGGAGTTGACAGCAGGTTCCCAACAAACGGTGACATGAGGGGTAAGAACACCGGACATATTTCCAAGCAGCCGGTTCAACACGTTACTGTGAGTTCAAACCCAACCGAACCATCACGGCGTCGCCGCGTCGCTGGCAGGACTTCCTCTGTTTGACAGAAACTGCAAACACCGTACAGATATCGCCGAAGCCGTCTTGTTTTGTTTGGCTAACGACGCGATGCCAATGCAAACAGTGGAGACGGACGGATTCTAACAGCTTATTGAGAAGTTGGACTCCAGAAAAAGATCCGTCTGTTTGGAGTCTTTGGTGCTGAAATATAAAACTGTAAACTTCTATGTTCATTGCAGGAATACACAGAAACAGAGTGATGTACTTTATCTCCCACACAGTGTATTTAGATTTAGACAGTTCATTTAAAGATGGCTGCCCTCTGTTCTCCTCGTGAGGACGGTGTTCCGGTCCTACCTGACTCCCCCACGAGCAGCGTGTGATCCGTGTGCTCCATCACTGCTCTCGCTACGCCGATGCAATTCTTGATTCTTCTCAGGTCTGCGACGGCGCCGGCCTCCATCGTGTCACTGCGCACAGAGAGAACACAGAATGAGCCTCCCTGCAGGGAATCAGCGTCTGTTTAAAGACGACGCAAGAAGTCAATGATGGTTCCAAACCAGTGGTAGTAAAAACAACCTGATAACCTAAAACCCAC
>CAAKHC010013330.1:0-37040 GCA_901007825.1 Macroramphosus scolopax
CACCGCCGTGGTGGAGCCCTACAACTCCATCCTCACCACCCACACCACCTTAGAGCACTCTGACTGCGCCTTCATGGTGGACAATGAGGCCATCTATGACATCTGCCGCAGGAACCTCGATATCGAGCGTCCTTCTTACACTAATCTCAATAGGCTAATTGGTCAGATTGTGTCGTCCATCACTGCTTCCCTTCGTTTCGATGGTGCCCTCAATGTTGATCTGACAGAGTTCCAGACCAACTTGGTGCCATATCCCCGTATCCACTTCCCTCTGGCCACCTATGCCCCTGTCATCTCTGCTGAGAAGGCTTATCATGAGCAGCTGTCAGTGTCTGAAATCACCAACGCCTGCTTCGAGCCGGCCAATCAGATGGTGAAATGTGACCCTCGCCACGGCAAGTACATGGCTTGTTGTTTGCTGTTCCGTGGTGACGTGGTGCCCAAAGATGTCAACGCTGCCATCGCCACCATCAAAACCAAGCGGTCCATCCAGTTTGTTGACTGGTGCCCGACTGGTTTCAAGGTTGGCATCAACTACCAGCCGCCCACTGTAGTTCCTGGTGGAGACCTGGCCAAGGTCCAGAGGGCTGTGTGCATGCTGAGCAACACCACTGCTATTGCAGAGGCCTGGGCTCGGCTTGACCACAAGTTTGATCTGATGTACGCTAAGCGTGCGTTTGTTCACTGGTATGTTGGTGAGGGTATGGAGGAGGGAGAGTTCTCTGAGGCCAGAGAGGACATGGCGGCTCTGGAGAAGGATTACGAGGAGGTGGGAGTCGACTCCGTTGAGGGTGAGGGAGAGGAGGAAGGAGAGGAATATTAAGAGAAAAAGGCACAAGATAAAACCAGGAAACCATTGATGTTTTTGAATGCATTCCAAGTGTGTCAATCACTAACATGTTCAGATTAGAACTCCTGACAATGTCAAGTTTGGCAAGTTCCAAATAAAATCCTGTCAAGTGATGTGATGGGTTTCTGTCTTCTGTTATTTTATTCTTATTAAAGGGGTGTGTATGTATATAGATTAGCCGTCATGAGTGATAAGTCTTACATGTTGACGTTCTAATAATTGTAATAACGTTGCAGATTCAGTCTTAGGTTTAGTAGGTTTTAAAGTACACAAGAGGCAGGGGGGAGTCCAAAGGTTAGAGAAGCAATCTTGTAACCGGCGGGATAAATCTGGGCGGTGACAGAGAAGAAGCAGCACCTGCCACCCTCATTACCACCATTAAGGTGCCTTTGAGTGAGGCCCTTCACCCTGCCAGCGGTGGCCAGCATCTCGGTGAGATTCTCCTGAATGGATAAGATAAAGGTAATATCTGAGCTTGTGTGTGTCCGCAGGAGTGTGAATGGTTTCCCTATGTTGGCCCTGAGATCGACTGGAAACCCGCCCAGGGTGATGACGACTGAATTTAGATGGAGCTCCAATTCATGTTTGTCTTAAATCAAATGTGAAGCTCATGGAGGGACAGAAGAGGATTTGTTAGTGGTTTGTCTTATAAAACATGGATGAGTGCAGTGTCAGATTATTTTGGGGTATCAGAGAGGTCCACAAGGAGCCAATACATCAGGGCGGCCTCTTTTTAATGTGTTCGGACTTAGATGAAACAAAACTACACAACCGTTCAGAGCAAAGTTTACTGGAAAAATCAGTTTTGTCCAAATGAAAGCAGAAAACTACCAAACTCCCTTCAAGTATGTACAAAAATCAGAGGTATGATTCCAAGAGATATTTTGAATTCAACATCATTTTTACACATTCATGAAGTTCGTCATTTAGAAAACATGTTTAAAAAAAAAAAGGTATAAAAAAAAGACATTCCAGGCGGCTGTGACGAGCGATCCTTCACACACGTCGGTCCTGCAGCAGAGGGCAGTCGTCCACAGCTCCGCGCTTATTTAGGAGTTTCCAGAACGTCGACGCTGCAGAGCCAGTGAGGCCTCGGCCAAGCTCCGGGTCAGCGGTGACCATCACGTCGTCCTTCAGGGGACGGTAGGACTTCAGGCGCCTGTCGAGTGACACACAAACCTTTATTTTTCTAATTGCCAGCTCAGATTAAGACCTAGATCACCAATATGTCTTTCCTAAATACTTCTAATTACTTCCCCTTAGTGTATCTCTCTCTCTCTCTCTCTCTTTCTCTCTCAACCCAACCACTTGAGGCAGATGGCCGCCCATCTAGAATCCGGTTGTGCTCAAGGTTTCTTCTTCTTCAATTCCCTCACAACTATAGTTGAGTGCTTCGTCACCGGGGAACATTGAGTCTGTGTATATGGTGTTGACCTACTCAATATGTCTAAAGTGCCTAGCGGTAACTGCTCTTATTATTTTTCTTGACTAGCCCTTTTTTTAATTGATAATAAACAGGTGTTGGTCGGTGGAATCCCTTTTTTTGGCTCGGTTTGTTGACAACATGACAAAAAAACAGACTTACTTGTAAGTAAATGCCACTATTGCCACAGACAGAACGAGGACCAGGACACCCAGCACCATGGCGATGGTGCCCGAGGAGGACAGACCTGAGCCTGAAACAAAGAACCGACCCAACATGTCCAACATGTCATTGAGCCGGACAAAGAAGAAACATACTGAGTAACCACATCATTGGACTGTTGTCTGCGTACCCATTTCCACGTGGACTTTAGCACTGGTGGCAGCGAAGCTAACGTCGTTGGCCAGGGACACATTGATGCAATAGTTGCCAGTGTCGTTGAAGAAGTGACGCAGCACCAGCTGGCACTCTCTGGAGGGCTCCACCATGTTGCAGATGGTGTGAATCGGCCTCAAGCACTCTGCGTCCAGGATCACGCTGCACACCTCTTTTGGGAGGCTGGTCCAAGGGAATGCTCAGGTCAGTAAAAATACACAATAAGCTCCTTGTAATTTTTCTTTTGGGTGAAGTGTAGTGTACGAGCTTTCACCTCCCCTGGCAGGTAATCGTGAGGTCCACAGCCTTTTTGTTCTCTCCAGGTGTCGCCATCACAGCGTTGTTCATTTCTACTATCTCTACTTTTTCAATCCCCTCTGAGAACACAGAGAATGACCAAATCACCAACACGTTACCTTACTTCCATTTGACGTTTGGATGAAGATCCAGTAGGTAATGAAGTGTAACCCACCAACCACTTGGATGCCGGTGCAGAAGGAGCCATATCGATATATGACGCAGTCATCGTTAGCCTCCCTTTTAGCGACGACTACCACGGAGGCTTGGCCCGTCAGGGTGACCTTTCTCTTTGAACCTTGTGGGGACAGAATGTCGACATCACATTCATTTTTGTTTTCATTAGCTGGAGTCCAGAGTGCATGAAGAAGAGAGCTTTCCTACAGTCTCATACTAAATCAGTTACAGATCATTGAGCCAACCGCTGTGAGTCACCATGCAAATCGAAATTCAAATGTCTCAAAGCAAAGAAGAGCCAGTCATTGAGAATCACTTTGCCCTGCTTGTTTCATACAATGCTTCTTTCAAAATTTACATTATATTTACATTTTAGGAAATCTAATGCTCGTTGGAGACTGAACAAGGGATCATTTTTGCTTTAATTGTGTACAAGCAGCTACTGCAAGCAGCCTACCCACTGCAGGAACCCTCCCTGTGTGGGCGTTCGGCCCCTCGCTCGCTGCTCTGAGCCTCTGGGAGGACGCCGAGGCTGAGTCAGCCAGCCCGTCATTGTTGACGTGGGAGGGAGCCTTGGCCACTGAGGGTGCTGCCTGTGCAAGCTGAGTCGTTGATGTAGTGGAGGCCTCGTCCTCGCTGTTGTCCTCTTCAGTGTCAGAAGGAACCGGGTTGACAATCAGAACAGTTGAGTTGCTGGAAACCAGCAGAGGGACAGCAGACACCAGTGCAGGAGTTTTCACTGTGCACAGAGATGTTGGTCATTACTTCAATAAGATGTAGCAACACGCAAGAAAAATGTGAATTTGTAGTTTGACTGTTTGTTACCTGTTGTTCCGTGGTTAGTAGGCGGGCTCGGGGCCCTGGTGGGGATTTCAACTGGAGGGTCACAAGCCTTGTCCGGGATCACCGCCTGGACCACCACCTTGGGCTTGAACGCGCCAGAGGTGATGTAGGTGTGAGTGACAGTCAGCTCTCTGGATATGAGGGCTCCACTTTCATCCCCAAAGTCCCAGTTGAAGGTGATGTCTGCGTCGCTCAGGTACTCGCTGGGGTCGTGGAGGGTGATGGTGAAGGCGATCGCCCTGTTCTGGATGAAGCGCAGGTCTCCAGCCATGATGTCGTTCACTTGGTCCAGGGAGACGGCAAAGGGGATTTGATCTGGGGAGAACAAGTAATAATTAACCAAAGAATTGTGCTAAAAGCAGCAATAAATTAAAACAGGTATGAATGTGAATTGATCACCTGTGATGGAGAACTGAGTGGAGGCGTATCCCATGGGAATGAACTTCTCCTTGCTACGGTAGTGGTAGATCACGATGTCCATGTTGTAGGAGCCCAGTGGGATGTCATCCGTGTCGATGGTCAGGGTGGAGGAGGGGCCATCTGCCACCTGCCAGTACTGACCTACACCATCATATTTAGGTATCATGAGAACATTTATTATTAAAACATTTCCATGAGAGAAGGCAGCTGCACTTACCCCAGGTCTTCCAGACAAACACATAATTTGGTTTCTCGTCCTTCTTAACTGGGGTGCCATCAGGGAAAACAGCTTCCCAGTCTGTGTTCTGTGTTGGGTAAACTGGCTCAGACTCAAGATACTTTGTTCCTGTTGGGGAAGCAAGAAGATTGTGGAGGAAACGTGATGTGAACAAGACTATAAAGTAGCTTTGAGCTTCATGGAAATGCATCATCACTTGTGAAGACATGTTACCGTTGATCGTGCAGTCTTCAGCCCAAACCACGTCTCCGTTTGGCTGCACCTTCTGGTTGTGAGGGAACTCCAGGTCGATAGTAAAGGTCACTTTGGCTCCGGTCAGAGTCGGTGAATCGTTCGCTACGTTAAAAGTCACTCTTCCACCTGCACAAAGACGACAGGGAAACATTCCGACAGCTCTAAAGTGCCACAAATACTTTTTAGATAAGTGTAAAATATGACAATATTTTAAGATTCAAACCTTTCCAGGAGTCTTTGTATCGTGGGTCTCCATCTTTCCAGATCGGGTACATCTTAGTGTTCCATGATGGATAACGAGTGAAGCGATTTTTAGGCTCTGAAATGTTATGAATAGATATAATAACATTAATATCAGCATGCAAAGTATTGTACTTGTGCACAGGAAAGCAGGGATTTCAACCTGTAGGTTGAATTAGGATATTAAAAATTGGTTAAATGTTTTGTTTACAAAAGCTTAACTTTGGACGTTTAGTTGGACTCCATTGTCTTAGTTTATATTCATTTATATTGACATTTTGCTGCAAATCACGTTACAAAAGATAAAAGCCTGATCCAGGTTTGATCCTCGGCTTCCTCCAATCCCTCTCATGTGACGCTCAGCTGAGTGTGTGCCTCTGGGTGTGCAGGATCTGATCTCAGATTAACAGTCATAGGGGTTGCATTTGGATTAAACATGAATTAAGTCGCAGAACTATCGACAGATAACAGAATTATTAAATGAAAAGAAAGACTTTTGAATGTGAGTGTGGATTTCTTCAGAGTTATGACATTAATTAACACGGCTGAACTTGATGACGACTGTTGAAGGATGAATTCGTAGAGGCACCTTGGAAGGAATCAACATATTAGAGTTACTGGATGAATGTCTTTCAATGACTTCTCTCCTTTAGATGCTGTTTGTATGTATTTTAATCCCCAGAATGTCCACCTCAAAAAGTAAGGATTAAGACAAAGACTCTGCATGACAAAGGTCAGATCCTGTGTCAGTTCCCTTCATGCATGAGAGGAGAGAGGTCATGAGAAACTCTCCAAACTGGAACGTGAAATAGATTTAAAAATGTTGAAATGCTGCACTTCAGCAGAAACTGCTTCCATGTAAGAAAGACAAACGCTGACTGAAATATTAGACTGTTAATTTGACTTGATTATTGACTGAATGACTGAACTGCTGTTGTTTCAATTATTAACAAATGCATCTCCTCTACTTACTTGCCACAGTGTGTGAAGCCGCCACCAGCAACAACAGCAGTGCAACGGAAGTCCGCATTGTCGGTTCACCTCCTCTTTGAGAAATATCCCTTTTGTGAGCATCAGGCAACAGATAAGTGAGTTTATAAGCTCTCGGATGTTTGATCTCACGTGTGTGTCAGCAGAAGAAACGCCTCCTTCCTCATGAACCCCTGCAGACACTCCTCCTCTGTGATTTGGGAGCACCTGATCTGATTGTCATTTGTTAATTTACAGTAGAAGCACGTCTATGGGATTACAGGGGTTCATTAAGTTGAGACAGCAGCACATAATCAACTAAGAAATGTGAAATTACACACGCACTGTTTTGCATGGCAACAGATTGGATCATGAGACTTGAGTGTGCATCAATTGAACAGCATTCCTGCTGAATCCCTGCTCATCTTATTGAGCTGTGCTTAGTAATACACCCTCAAGACAAACAGTTATACCTCAAAGATTGTTCTGCTTGCACTCAGTGTCCCCGAGAATTAGTTCATGCCACTCTTAGTGAGCACAGCTTCTCTTACAAGATAATCCAGACGAGGTTCTGCATCTGTGTTCTGGTCCTTCAGGTAGCATGTTCATTATTATTATTAGTAGTAGTAGTAGTAGCATTATTAATATTTGAAATTCATATTATTTTCTGTTATAATAATGCATTAAATTAAAGAAGTCTTATTTCTATGAAAATAAATCTCTTTTAACTTCTGCTCAAGACTCAGTACAATAGAATGAAATCATGTTCAGATCACGGGGTGGACAATATCTTGAATTTTGGGTCTTGCCAATTCCATAAAACATGTGCTTTCAAATGCAACACCAATGGTCTCCGAAATCTCTTTTTAAATCACCTGATCCTTTTTTGGGGCTGCCTCTCTAATTGCTCCTGCATATGCACAGATTTACACTGTTATTCATGATTGTGCAGATTATCTGCTGCCAAATCAACACCATGGAAATCCCCTATAATATGTATTATTGTTTAAAATGTGCTTTAAATAAGACATTTGGAGCAAATATAATGCCTGAATTATTATTTTGCGTTAGGAAGCTGTTTATTTTTATGCTACTAGAACAATAGGTCACACATACAGCTAATAGATGTAGAAAAAATGGGAGGAATGCTTCGTTAAGGAGGATTATTGTAGCACTTGTGACTCCCTAAATTCATCCGGCTTTGTCCTTCTACTCTAAGAAATATAAAGTCACTTTGTTGTAAGATTTTTTTGTCTGCATCTCATATGCCAAACTGTGACATTGTTGAAAGCCCTTTTTAAACAATGTCAGCATTCACAGCAAATCCTTTTCATCTGCCACGATGTTGAACCCTGTAACTCCCCTAATGCCTCATCGATAACAGGTAACCTGACAATGTGAAAATGAACTGAAGCTATCGTCACCTGAGTGCAGCAGAAAAGACTGCTGACTGCAGATATTTAACCTGCTAGAGGTTCATCAAGGGCGGACCATGTTATCCAGAGGGTGGACAACATAAAAAGACAACCTGCAACACAATAGATGGGGTGAGGTTAAGTGGTCATATTCTTCCTGTCTGAACTTTAAGGTACTCCACACCGATGGGTTAACAAATAAAAAGTTCACTTATGTATTCTACTTTTGTACGTAATATACATTATAGCTGTGTGATGGCCCATCACTTATGAAATTAAATGTATAGGGGTCTAATTTTTTTTACATTTTGATGTCCTCCTGACCTGGTAAGAAGGGTTTAGTACAGGGACATTGATATATTTTTGATGTTTGAGTATTTCCTCTAAATCTTTAAGTTTATTTGCACAGCTCATCATAACCAATTACTTACGCCACTTTTAGGGGGGGGGGGGAACAGACATAAGACAGTGTGATTAGGGACAATTTGTGCAATAGGCGACAAAACCTATGTCAATACTGGTTTTAGCTTTTCATCTCATGGCCTTTAGATGTCAAAGCTACAGGCACATTGTATTTGTATTTCTTGACTCAAGTAAATTATGTAATGCAAATAAATGAATAGTTTGATTTAAGTCAGTGTGACAAGGAAATAATACTTTCCCTGATGTACAGCATTCAGTACGGACAATTATAGATGGAGAAACAGATCTGCAGTTCCTCCATATGACCAATGGGGGCGATTCGAGAACGAGAGTTCAAGTGGCGGAGACCAGAAGAAGAAGCCAGCAGCTCCCGTTTGATTGGAGGAAGTCACACATCAACAAAGAAAGATGGCTGAAGTGATAGAACTGCAGAAGCTGAAGGTTGGTCGTTCTACTAAATATGTGTTTTATTACCACCATTAGCTGGGGTTATTCGTTCAGACTTTATTGCATATGTTGTTAACTGTAATATCATCCAGCAGGGCTCTGGTAAACTGGTCAGCTAGAGGAGTAAAATGTGGTCACCAGGTGTGGAGCCTGACAACCGGCGTGTGTTCACGCTGTTCGCGCAGCTAACGTTAACCTAGCTAACCGCGCCCCGCTAAATTACATTTAAACGTTAAACAAACAACAGCGCGGTGTAATTAAGATTATGAGAAAATCCATAGTCTCAGGTTACATCCGTATTGTAGCGGTCAGGCACAAAATATCGAGCTATGTTTGTTAATTAAAGTAATAACGACAAGTGTTTGACCTCCATCGGTCTTCCGATGCAAGTTAGCCCTTCATGGGACTCCAAAGGCTGCTTTGGAGCCCGCTTGAATTCCTACCCAGCCAAGTTAGGGTTAGTTAGGGTAGTTATTCAGCTTTAATGGAATCAATCTAAATTAACACCTAACAATAAGAAAAAACTATTTCATTATTCACCATCATGATATGAAATGTTGATAAATAAAGGGAGCAGAGATGCGTTACGTAAATCCCACACATGTGATGATGAAGTGTGTG
This sequence comes from Macroramphosus scolopax, assembly GCA_901007825.1. Taxonomy (NCBI): domain Eukaryota; kingdom Metazoa; phylum Chordata; class Actinopteri; order Syngnathiformes; family Centriscidae; genus Macroramphosus; species Macroramphosus scolopax. The sequence goes on from CAAKHC010013330.1 coordinate 8,973, forward strand.
CAGTCTTTTAATGATTATAATGTCTCTCAGGTAAATGTCTGTGGTATTACTAATAGTAATAGTAGTCACTGTCTGGCCAAAACATGTTTCTCTTCTTGCTCCTCCTACAGTTAAATGTGTTGAGCTTCACTGTGTAAAATGATGTGGAGAGTTGCACAAGTTCATATTCTTTCCACAAAAGTAAATTTCTTCTGCAATCATTCATAATATTATTTTTAGAGGCAGGCGAGTATGACATGTGATATAACGAATAGGTTGGAAACTGATCTTGGTCACCAATTAGAGCTTTGATTCATATGATTCCCTCTTTCCAACACTCAACGGTCTCTCCAGAAACAATAACCTCGTCTCTCTCTCTCTCTCTCTCGCGCTGTTTCAGCTTGCTGAACTGAGGCAGGAGTGCGAGGCCCGAGGTTTGGACACCAAGGGAAACAAAGGGGAGCTCATCGGGCGACTGCAAACCTATTTGGAGGAACATGGTGAGGCTAAGTCATTGTAACAGACATTAGACATCCTATAAACAAGTGGGTGAAATGTGATCAGATATCACACAAATCAAAATATTCAGAATGCACGTGCACTTACAAAGTAAATTCCTCAGCTAAGGAAATCCGATGGCTGAAACATATCCTTTGGCCTCTGCTGCTGTACATTATTAAAATGTTACAAACCTATTTGCTTGCACTGAGGACTTTATTTGCTCTTTGGCACCATTTATACTCTGAAGACAATTCTCTTTCTTTAAACAACCAAATTAAAACCTGCACAGAGGGTCAAGCGTGGATTTGATCAGGTTGAGATGAACTGTTTTACATGCAGATCTAATGTGTCTGTTTGTTTACAATGTGTCTTGGTAATTTTCTGTATTGTGTATCTATAATGTATGACGTGGTTATATATGATCTGACCCTCTTTTTCTCTCTGCGCTCTGTTAAATTTCTTTATCCTGTCATCCAAACAACAGAGGATGATGTGGATGTGGATGATGTGCTGGCAGAGGATACAGAGGTACTTGATTTTTGATGATTTCCCCTTCACAGGCTTGGAGCTTTTGGTGAAGTGATTATTATAAGTAAATATTGTTTCCGTTTTTCCTTTAGGACTTCCCTAAAGTTGAGAGTGCCAACGACGTCAAAGTTGACAAGGAATCTGAATCACCTACTGCTGAGCTGTAAGTTTATCTCTAAGTTAACTAACTAACTAATAAATGATTAATTAGAAAACTTGTTTGGAGATCCCCAAAGTGAAGGCAAGAATCTGGATAATAATAACGATCACTTCGTCGGGAAGGATCAAGAATGAACTGAACACTGGCCACTGAAGTGTGATCAGTCTTTGTTAATCTTATTTCCACGTTTGTCTTTCAGACCTCCTGAAAAGAAGTTGGTGAAAATAACTCCTCCAGCCACTGCCACTGAAGTATGTATGACATTTTTGCATGTACAAATAATTTGATTGGAAGCCTTCAATCTTTTATTTTAATACAGAGATCTATGTCACATCATGGACTCTAAATGAATATAACATTAAAAGGTTAATCATGATCATGATCATTGGCACAACCAAAATGTCTCCATGTGCAGTTTCTCTCAGCAAATGTGCAAGTTCAGTTTTTTAAACTTTATTTTTTGTTGAGCAGAGACTACAGAAAAGAGCTGAACGTTTCAACCTACCTGAAACAGCTGAAGGCAAGAAGGCCATGCGTGCAGCAAGGTAAGAAGCATCAAAAGCATCACGGTGGATGACCCACTGTTGGCCTCCTCGCTCGTAACTTTACCCCACTTGCTCCCTACCTGTTGCTGCAGTTGCATGCTATTTTAGCTACTTACATGCGACCTGATCAGTCGGAGAGAAAGTTAAAAGCAACAGAATATCATTCTAATGTCCGCTGCTGTGTGAACTGTATTGCTACGTTAAAAGGATTGAATGGGTGAAGATTTGGTGAAAAGAATATTAACTATAAAAATAAGAACCGATAAACCATAATGATCCTGAAAGTAAATGTCAGTGCATAAAACCAGTTTGAAATGTTCCTAATTTTTTCAGGTTTGGTTTACCCAACGATACCACGAGTCCCTCTCCAGGTCTGTAGTCCTGACTTTCCTCTAATTGTAAACACTAATTGTCAGATATTGCTGTGATGCAACATACAGTCACACATTGTTTAACTTGTTTACTACCTGCTGTTTGTCCCCCTCACCATCTGATCCATCTGTCTGCTGTACAGGTCTCGTTGCAAGCAGTAAAGCTCCGGTAAGTGTAGCAGATATGTTGTCCGTCATGTCGCTGACATGTTTCAATATTCTTTCATGTTCTGTAATGAGATGATGTTTATTGGAACATTCTCGTGTTTCTCAAAGGTGAGTGCGGATCAGCTGAAGAAGAGAGCAGAAAGATTTGGCATGAACGTTTCATCCGTTTCTCAAAAGGTGACTATGAGATATCCGGTCTATTGTTTCCACATTAAAGTCCATAAATAACATAAACAACAACAGGCTGCCTTCACTTAAACCCGTCTGTAGATCTCCAGACTAACTTTAACCATCACTATCCTCAAAACCAATTGAACTCTCCTGAAGGGAATATAAATCCAAATCAATCCTCCTCTAAATGTTTTAGCTGAGCCCACACACGATATGACATTATAGTCCTAACAAGGGTTCTGCTAGCAGAATGCACTTATGCATACAGAAACAGAAGAGCTCCTCATCCTGCTGCAGTGTATAAACACATTGTGTGTTTGGTTGAACTTGAGACAAAAGTCTGAAGTATTTTCATTGAATTTGTATATTTTGACTGAAGCCTCAGTTAATCAACCAGCTGCCCTATAAATGTCTTTGACTCATCATGGCTGATTCACCGTCGGCTTCCCTCCAGCCCTCACTTGACCTTTCTTGTGTAGGGCTCGACTTGACCATACACCAGTGAAATTAAATACCCCCTTGAGTTGAAATATTCTTCTATACTTGTTCTTGTAGATAGATTATATGCTGCTGGTTTGGTAGTGACGTGATTCCAACATGTTTTTCCAGATGGAAGACGATGAAAAGCTGAAAAAAAGGAAGGAGAGGTTTGGGGCCTCAGCGGCTGCAGCAACACCGGCTGTAACTGGTGATGTTGAGGTAGCTCTTCTTTTTACATCCATTGCATTATTACTTAAATTACTAGTTAGTGGTCAGTTATATGTCACTTTATTGGACTCCGGAAAAAAGTACGACAGACTAATTCAGATTTTATTTCTTCACAGGCAAAGAAAATGAAGCGCGCTGAGCGATTTGGACCCATGTAAATAATGTTTTAATTTTTTTGTAAAGCATTTTCATGTTCACCAGAGATTCCTGAAGAGGACGAATGTCCCTCGTAGGATTCCTGCAAATTGAAAGTATACTTGAATACAAAGATACATAGTTGAGTTGGAGCATTTAGACAGCTTTTGATAAGATGGAAGGATAGATGAATGATAAAGCATTACACCCCTGCCTATCTAATATTCAGTGGATTAACATTTCCTCAGTCCTATGAAGTGATTAATTTCACTTCTCTTTTCAGAAAAGGGTGTTCTCATAAAATGAAACTTAGTGCCCGTGTAACATCTCTTTATTCATCATTCCCGATCGTCTCGTTCGTGGAGCAGATGCGACACTCACTGTTCTCTCACGTCAATTGATTGATTAGGAAACAAACAAACCGGTAGCAACAACTTAATCCAGCAGCAAATGACACAAACCCCACATCTGGAAACGTCCTTGTTATCACACAAATCACACAAACAAAACAGGAACTTTTGGCCGGGGAAATCTAAAATGTGTAATATTATGATGAGTGAGCAAAACAAACAACATCATGACTGAGTAGACAAACAACAGTTTATGAGAACTGAAAGAGCTAAAGAAATTCTATCCACTTATTGGAATTAGTGCAAATATCCAAAAATCTTTTCAAATACTCTTCTTAAATGATTTAACTCACTTGTATTTATTATTCGTATTTCATGTACTTTTGATTTCTCAGATGACCTGTTATTGTTTTCTTTTATTAATTGATTCACTGCTTCAGTTATCTGTCCATTTTATAAAATAAATAGTTTTCAATTTTTTGAAATCCGCTTTGTTTCATTCTCTCTTATTGTGGCCTCTTGATGATGATGATGATGATGTTGCTTAGTTGAGTCTATTTGACCCTTCTGGGGCGTCGGCTCTCGACAAAGGTTAAAAAGCAGAGTTAATTGATGGTTTGAAGAGAAAATGCACAATGAGCCTTGAGGATCAACGAGATCGAAACTTGCGGAGACGATACAAGTATGTAAATGTTCCCGTGTTGGGCTTTACAGAGCCACACAAAGACATCTGCCTCCATTGTGTGCACAAATGTGTGAATGAGAGGAAACTGCTAAAGTGTTGGTTTTCTATGTAAAAGATCACATGCAAAACCTGGGAGACTTACAGGTCACCTGGAATTTGCTTGTGAATACTTGTGACCTGATGTTGCCCTGGGGATTTGGACTGGACATCACGTTTCGGGGCTCAGGAACCATGACGCGCGAGTTAAAGCAAAACCTTGGAATCGGTTTCAGTTCCACATAAAAAAAAATAAATGTGAATGACATGATGTACATAATTAAATTACAAGGTCAGGGTTGGTTGCCTTAGCAGTCGGAATATAAGTTTTGTTTTATGTGACATTTTAACTTCTTTTGCAAAAATGTGTAATAACTAGTATGCCAGGAGTTGAGAGGGAACCTCACAAAAAAGTGGATAGTGGATAGTGCACACCATAAAGAGCATTTATAAAAAGAAAAGAACAGATGAATAAGTACAGATGTATAGATGAATCGTAAAAATAAGAACCAATGAGTAAGTCCACAATAGTCCAATTGATATAGTAAATAAGCTACAGAGAAACCTCAGTATTGCAGTTGAGGTAAGAGCAGTGATATTTCATGTAATGGATACGTTAGATATTGGAAAATGAGTCATTGTGTGTTTACTTGGAGCAGTGTTGGTTATAAAGTCAACTAACTCCACTGCAGATATAAAAACAACAAACGACAAGCTGTTATATGAGAATGAAAATTTGTGGAAATGTCGCAATTCCAAAACAAGTCAAGTCCTTTTTATTTATCAAGCTCAATATCCCACATTTCTCTTAGGAAGCCTTACAGTCATACTCAACCTTAGGACCCTTTTATTCATTGGTATATAATGTGTCTGTGTTGGATTTGTAGGAGTGAATGACAAGAGACGGTCTGCATGTTGCATCCCGAGCTACCAAAACTGATACTGAAGCCTCGTGATGACACACGTTGATGGATTGCATGTAATCTAATTATTTTTTAAATACAAGGCAACACCCCCGAGAGGTACCAGCACTATAAACCCCTTTGGAGGGTTCTACGGACACTTGCAGGTCATGAAGGAAATTGCACGACGTTTCGCCCCTACGTCGTGACGTATCTTCCTGTGACGCGCAGAAATTTTAAACTATCCTCCTTCTCAGTGATGGCGGCTGCGTTTCGTTCTCTCCCTGCAAGCTGTAATAACAAATGGTACTACACCCGAGAGCAGATCGACAACAACCCATCTCGGCGAGCTGGACTTGATCCGGACAAGGAACTGTCCTACAGGCAACAGGCGGCGAACCTGCTCCAGGACATGGGACAGCGGCTCAATGTGTATCTTTTGTCGAGGGAAACTGGCGTCCCAGCTAGCAGCATTAGCTTGTTAGCAAACGAAGTTTAGCTTCTCGTGAAGCCGGCTCGGTAGAGAGCAAAGTGCCTGTTTGTTATTGTGTTTATATCGATGGCTTTTCGTTTGTTTTCATGTCTTCCATTGGTTTCACTTGGCGTTTTGTGGGTTTATTATGTTCACGTTAGCTTGCTAACGCTGTCTGAAAGTGGCGTAGTTGGCGTAAAGGCCCGTGTGGTCGGCGGGCCTTCAGGACGTTAGCATTAGCTTTGACTCTTAATGTTATGTTAGCTAGCCCATGAAAACGTGTAGTTACCTATATTTAGAAACATCGTGTATTCAGAATGTTTTCGTGTACGTGTTCTTTGTTTCAAGGACAGCGTTTTAATGTTGTTGATCTGCTTGCTGATCACCTAAACTGATAAATGGATCTTAAACTTTGTTCCACCTCTGTTGTGATGGTAGTCTGCAGTTATCGATTTCAACAAGTCTCTTTCCGTGGTAAAGCTCCTTTTAATTTGTGATATTTCGCATTTAGACCAGTCTTACAGCCGATTTAACGAAAGAACTGTTTTCAGATTTTTCCTTTATTACCATGTATCAGATCCCAGCTAACAATTAACACAGCAATTGTGTACATGCATCGGTTCTATATGGTCCAGTCCTTCACCAGATTTCACCGAAATGTGAGTATTCCTTTGTTTGTTTCGCTTGCCCACAGGTTTTTCTACAACGTTTCTGGTGGAACTGTGTTTTTAAATGAAACCCTTATTCTGTTTTACTTTCCTCAGGTCATTTCTCCTGCTGCTCTCTTCCTCGCTGCAAAGGTTGAAGAGCAACCCCGAAAGCTGGAGCATGTTATCAAGGTGGCCCATGCATGTCTCAATCCACAGGATCCGTCACCAGATGTACGCAGTGATGTAAGTTCTTGGGCTGTTTTGAAAATCTCCATTTGTGACCTCCTGTGGAAACCCTATAATGGAGTGACTTCCTTCTACTCTAAGAATATCTGAAGTTGGAGTTATTTCTTATGCATAAGTTACAATTCAGCTATAAACTTTGAGTGAGCCACCTTGTAAGCTTCTAAAATGTTGCTGTTTCTCTGATTTGTGAAACTCACCATCAGTTTTCTTCCTGTAGAATTTTTTTTATGTTGAGGCTTTTAAATTGGAACACCCTTATAAGTCATTTGAACTTTGTACTGTGGTTTTCTTAATGCATCTAAGCTGCAAACAAGTATTTGAAAAGGTGTTTTATTTTGAGCTACCTCAGCGGTTGAGGCTGGTTGATAACCTGGGTTGAGAACAAAGAGCAAATGCATCCCATTGTCTGTGTAGGTATTCAATCCTCCAGGGAACTGGATATCTAGTAGCTGTAAATCAAGAGCATCTGTACTTACTATGTAGCTTTAATTGTTGTATCCCTCATCTGTAAGGCTTCGTCAGCGCAACGCCAAAGCTGTGTTTTAATATGAGCAACTATAGCCGCTCATATCCAAACGGCGACCTTTCAGATCAACTCGGAAAGCCCTTCAGATGTTTTCAAAACCAAATAGCATGTCCGGTTGCTCTTGTTTAACATCTGATGGAGGCCTCGCAGTGAGTAACGTGCCTGTCCTCTCAACCTCAGGCCTACCTGCAACAAGCCCAAGACCTGGTCATTCTTGAGAGCATAATACTCCAGACCTTGGGTAAGTTGGGAAGGAAGAACTGGGTCCCTTGATGTTCCCCCTTGAAACGCATGTAATTCTCAAAAGTAGTGCTAACCTGTTTTACTTTCGTCCTACAGAAAGAAATCCCATGTGCAGTTAGCAACACTGCAAAGTGACTGTTTCACAGTTGGCACCAACAACCAACCGAAATCTCTAGTTTCAGCTTTTGTTTTTTGTCTTTAAATTCCTACATTTCCCTGTTTGAGGACAGTTTGAGGACTACGCAGTGAATCGCAACATCATCACAAACTGTAGTTTTAGTGTCTTCTTACAACCTGCTCAATCCTTCCCCATGTTTGGATTAGACATTTGAACACATTTGCAATTGATTTAATTGAATGGACAAATTTAAACTTGTAAACAAGATTTACTGTCATGGAACGACACAAGTCCGGAAGAAGTTTTAGATGACCTGCCATTAATGTTTTCACATTAAACCAACTTTTTTTTTACCAGGATGTTTTTGGATGACCTCATGCAAAGTGAAATTAATCTGCAACATTTGGTTAACACTGGGTCCATTTTTTATTTTTTTGTAGGGACTTTTCTAAAAGTTAACTGCTGAATGGGAACTCATCTTTATCATAGAATTAGGTTTACTTTGAATTTTGCCTTTCCTTTATTCTTGTTTTGTCCTCTTTTGTTGCAGCTTTTGAAATCACCATTGACCATCCGCATACTCATGTTGTCAAGTGCACTCAGCTAGTTAGAGGTGAGCACCAATAGACAGTTTTGATTGTGTTTTCTGAAATTTTGGTGTTTGGTTCTGTGAGTTTGCACTTAAAACATCGTTCAGATTTTAAGTGAGTTTCTCTGTTCTATTGTTGTTCCAGCAAGTAAGGATCTAGCTCAGACATCATACTTCATGGCCACCAACAGGTATAGTCACATTAGTTCACTGTAAAATATAAATGTGTGTGTTTGATATTCTTACAATATGATGAAAACAAAGTTTTAAAGTTATGAAGCAGTGTAATAAGTTTTAAGTGCAAAACTCAATGTACTGAATTTCTCTTCTCTTTTCCTGCTTTTGTTTTTGCGGTCTTCTGGGACGTATGCTGTCACCTAGTCTGCACTTGACTACGTTCTGCCTGCAGTACAGTCCGCCAGTTGTGGCCTGTGTGTGCATCCATCTCGCCTGCAAATGGTCCAACTGGGAGATCCCCGTGTCTACAGATGGCAAACACTGGTGGGAGTACGTTGACTCCACAGTGACTCTCGAGCTGCTGGATGGTATGTACTCTTAACTATTCCATATATGAACAGGAAAAATGGGTTAGAAAGAGATTGAACTGAGAGATGCTTTTTAATTTGCTCCAGCTGATCTTGTCTTTACTTTTTCTACTGTAACTTCATTCAGAACTCACGCATGAGTTCCTGCAGATTCTGGAGAAAACACCCAGCCGATTGAAACGGATTCGAAACTGGAAGGTACAGCTCCTTTCTTATTGTTCATTTCTCTTTTGTGACAGAGCACAACTCAGTCAGGATGTGGTGTTAAATTGTGTTTTGTTGACCCACTTAAAGAGGCCATATACTTATTTTATGTTTCATACTAGAATAGATTAACATACATGTAAAAAAAAAAAAAAGCAGCTTGATTCCCCTGCTGCCTGAAAGGCTCTATTTGGCCTCTCTCTCTTTAAGCCCTGCCTCCCCAAATCCCTGCTTGCTCTGGTCGGTCAATTCACACAGGCCTGAAAAACCATCATCTTGAAGCTCACTCAAAGCTCTTTGCTGATGCACTTCAGCCCTGAAAACCATCACAACTCAGCATTTCAGGCAAAAACGTCACCACATACACCATAGCAGATATGTTGCAGCTCGAATCAGTTATGTATTAGCCGCGTGCTCACTGCCCAGCAGGCCTCTCGCGTTAAGCCCTCCCCCGGTCTGTAGGACCAGCTCTACCCATGCAACTTACTAAAAGGCTAACCTCCAAAATGGACATTAAACAAATCATAAAACCTGGCTAGACTTGCAGCTGACAGCTGTTTCCGATCCATCTGTGAAAATAAGGTGTTAACATCCCATTGACAAAGCAGTCATCCAGTCCTGGTTTGAAAAAAAATCAAAATCAAGTTTATCCACTTGATCCTGACATCCTCAGATGGTTGTGGTACATTGAGACTGAAGCGCTGCTTCTTCTGGCAACAACAGAGAAATTGGCGTTCTCTGATTTTACCGTACAAATCTTTATATAACAACGGTGGGCTGGCTGTATCAAATATTGACATGAATACGTCTTGGAAGACAAGGCTGGACATGTAAGGCTCACTTTTCTTGCCTGCACCAAAAAGCTATATAACACATTTAAGGAAGTGGAAAAACCATAAAAGATTTTTTTTATTTTTTTTTATTCCTAGGCCGGAGGTCAGACACCAAAAGTCAAGCCAAAGGTCCAGGAGGAGGGCGACCAGAGGGACACCATGATGAGTATGATCTCTATGGCCTCATCGGAGAGCACTGTAGCAGGTCTGATGAGTCTTTCAGCTCCACCATCCGCTTCCTCTTCCTCATCGATGGGGGACAAGGACAGGGTTACACCTGGCAGTGCTCAGACTTGGAGTGGTAAAAGTCAGGGTGGATCTGAGCTGCCCAACCTCGAGGTCCACGCCCCGGCTAAGGTGTCGCTGAGTGAATACCGTGCCAAGAATGCAGACGTCCTGGCCGCCCAGAAGAGGAAGTTGGAGAACATGGAAGCCAGCGTGAAGAGGGACTACGCCAACGCTGCGCAGGCTCTCATTGGTCAGCAGCAGAGGAAGGAGAAACAACATCATCACCAGCAGTCCAGCTCTGCCACCTCCGAAATGTCCAACCCATCACCTATTATACTGAAAATCCCCCTGGAGAAGGAGAGGCACGAAAGGAGCTCTTTGAAAATTCGGTTCCCCCTAGCTGGAGGGGGAGGGCAGGATCAGGATATCAAAGTCAGAATACGAGTGCCTGAAAAACAAAGGGGAAGTTCAGGAGAGGAGGGCAAGAGCAGGGACAAGCACAGGGACCGGTCTAACCACCATCACCATCACCACCACCACCACCATTCGTCCTCTAGTGGTGGCTCACTCTCCTCTTCCCATAAACACTCGTCTAGCTCCGGTGGAGCGTTAGGAAGCAGCAAAAAGGTCCCCAGCGACTCCTCCAGAACAAGCTCATCTTCCTCTTCGGCCTCACGTAAGAGGACACATTCCCAAGACCCAACAGCAGGTTCTCACGCAGTCTCTAAAGTCAGCAAGTCCTCTCGGAACCCCTACCAGCTCCCTTCCCTGTCTTCCACCTCGGGACAAACACTGGGTCCTGACATTCACCCTGTGCTGGGCCTTACCAACCACCAAGGGAGCTTTTCACACTCCAAAAGCGACAAGACGGACACTAATGGACACAGTGCAACAGGCGGAGCCCAGTCGAACGAGTACCAGGACACTTTTGAAATGTTAAACTCTCTTCTGAGCGCACAGGGGGTTCAGCCATCCCAACCGTCCATGTTTGACTACAGATCCCAGTACGGGGAGTACCGGTTCAGTGGTGGCTCCAGAGGGAGCCACTCCCGTCCCCCACCCCTGCCTTCAGAGCCACCTCCCCCAATGCCGCCCTTACCCAAGTGAGTTCCTGATCATGAAACGAATCATGTACATTTTACTGGACATCACAACATCCATCCTGTTACATAAAGTATTTTTTAAATCATTTAACTTTTTAAATGCTTCACTGGAACAGCAGAGAAGTGTGGTGGTGAGATAAAGGATGTAATAATTTTCTTTTTACTGCTCACTCACGGAGCAGCAATTAGACGCGTAAAAGGAGAGTGTAAATACTATTTTGACTGATCGGCTGGCTGAATTAACATAAAATGTGATGATGGGACCTGGAATTTTGACCATCACAATTTTGGGGGCAATCGTCTTGAAATCATGAGTTCCGTTACATACCAGTCCGGTTCTCTTTTAGATTGTCTTTTTATAATGTTTTTATAGTATGTTATTTATTAATTGAATGCTTTTTAAAAAAAAAAAACTCTCCTCTTTTCCTTTTTATGGTGCCCCCATGTTTTTTTGATGGAGGGATATTTCCTCATCAGTACTATACAGGCTAGCTCGAGAGTCTCCAAAGCTATCATTTCAATATTTTTGTCTTGGTTTCTTATAAAAAAAAAAAAGTAGGTGGTTGTCCCACCTCTGGTGTTGTCAATTTTATTTCTTGCATTATTTGTAAAACGTATACAAAGATTGTAAAATGTTTAAAGCAAACATGAAATATTTTTTACATTTTGTTATGAAAAAAAGTGCAAAAAAAGAGTAAATTAACGGAGCTTGAACTCCTGTTTTTAGATTTTGAGTGTTGCAGTCATTGTTTTAAATGGTTGTAAAATATTAAGTCAGTTTTCTGGTGATTACACTAATGGACAAAGTTCATACAAAGCTGATACATCTATGGGTCATTGGCTTCAGATAATTCATACATATCTTCCTGGTATGGTCACAATGAAGGAATTGACGACAAAATAACGTGTCTAAAACATGTTTATTCTCATTTAAGTTGAACAAAGCGACATGCACAGATAGAAACTGGCAGCCTACATGAATACACATAATTTCCAGTGGCAGCAGCACCAGCGCCCACTGTCCCCCTGAAACTATGCTCGAACAAGAAACCCAGTTTATCTGCTGGTGCTTACTTTTGTGGTGACCATATCAAGCTAATTATACAACAAAGTATTCACAATATATGTGTCCGTATGGTTGTCTTTCTTTTATGCATTCCCCTTTTATAAAGTGTAAATCTCTGTACACCTGTGAGTTCATGCTGGTCTGATTCAATCATGTTCAAGTTGTCGTCATGCTGCATTTAAGTTGTACCTTCAGATAAGTCAACGGGTTTTTCAGCTTCAGGTTGTTAATAATTAATCCATAAGCCATGATACATCAAAAAAAGGTTTCCATGTGTTGTGCAAACCACAAACGACATACCTCCACTGCAGGGTCATCAGCATGAAATATAACACTGTCTAATTAATTTGAATTCATGTATAAACTTTGTGGAAGAATGCTATTTTTGTCGGGAAGAGAATCGGGTATCATCTGTGCATTTGATTCATATTAAGCTTTATATGGTTTGATTGTATAGTATTACTCCTTTTTTTATTGGTTTGTAATCAAAAACAGATTTCTCTTAGGCAGTTCAGACATGCAGTAAAATAAATCAGCCATACAATTGTAAAATATGTTTGTTCCCTTGATATATGGAAGAGTGACAGAGAGTACAGCTCTTTGCTCAGGCAGCAGATGTTTTAGTTATTCGACTCTTGGTTGTAATGAAAAAAAGTAAATGCACTGAATATTTATCTCAGTAGGTTTGCCTACAATGCAATTGACAAAGTGTTACATGTATTATGGTTAGATTTATTAGAAATAGATGTCAGATATATCATCGCAATTTAAAAAAACACATTTGATTTGGACTAATCTTCCAATCTAAGTATTAATGCTGTGAGAATGTCATATGAAAGGACACACATTTGAAATTGAACCCATATGAGAAAAACAAGACAGTCATGCAACATAACAATGCAAAATCACAGGTTTATAGGGTTCATGTTTTTCCATGTCTTGGTGTTTTTAGTGACACTCAGGATTGGAAATAAAAAGTTTTGGGGATTTTGTTTTTTCAGTTGAAACGATTATATGTGAACACTGTTATTTTTACATAATGTGGTTGCTTTGTTCCCAATTAAAGTCAATAAATACTTTAAGGAGACGCTCATTTCATTTTTGTCTCGGAAAGTTTGATCACTACTGCAGAATTGTGGTTGTGGGCAGTTAGGTGCGTGAGTGATTGGCGACTAGTCCGACAAATGAAATGATTTGAACGCTGTCATTCTAGCCAATCGGAGCTCTGGAGGAGGGTTTAAGTTCGCCTCCGCAGTGGCTGTGGTGCTGGGAATGCAGGAAAATCGACGCAGTGTGCTTCGGGAGCTAGGTTTGGTCAGACATCCGGGAGGTAAGGAAGCCGTTATTGGCAGAGAATCTTGAAATATTCTCTTATTTTGCCTACGAATCGATTCGATAATGACAAGAAAGACGGTCGCTCGTTGTCGTCGCTCATTTGAACGCCCTTCCTGCCCGCGAATTGTTGATAAGACATAAGCTAGGATTAGCATTAGCATCTCCTAAACAAAGATGGCGACTTCACCACCGAGGGAGTGACGCAGTGAAGAGAGGCGGGCTATAAGCTCGGCGTGGCGCCTCTTTAGAGTTGGCCGGGAAGTGAAATGTTTTTTTCTGATGCAGTTTTATCGGATAATAGAAACTATCCTCCGCTATTTTCAAGATAGAATGAAGTGTTTTGCATCTGTTTCCCTGTTGATTATGCTATTTGAGTCTTCTAAATGTGACGTTAAGGAAGTTGATCACTGTCGACAAGCCACCTGACCGCCACCGCCTGTTAAACGTTAATTTATCTGAAGTAACATGACGTCAAAACTCGCTGCATAAATATATGTAAAACAGTGCGTATTCATTTGATTCACACACTTAGGTTTGTAGTCTACGCGTATAAACTCGGTATATTGCAACATCTAAGATGTAAATAACACAACTTTTAGTGCAACTGGTGATTAAAGGGCTAAATATGCAACTGCTTGTAAAACTGTTGGTGGTCTGATGTGAGTGAAAGTCCTGTATCAACGCCAAAAAAAATAATGAATTGATTCGTTCGTTAATAGATAGCACGTTACCACAACTTAATACCAGAGGCCACATTTGGGAACAACACCAAAAAAGATGCAATCCCTAATTAAAAAAAAAGCCGCATTATAATCGTCTCGTTCCCAATTGTTACTATCCTGTGGCAATTGTGTTGCCAAGGTAATTAATTAGTGGCTATATATTTTCTTTTTTCTTAAATGTCACCTGAGGGACTTCTACGTTTGTGATGCTATAAACTTGTCATTTGTCCTCAGACCTGGCCTAAAATGCTTGATCGGATATCGGCCAGCGCACAAGTCTATCAAATGATCTGATGTCACAAAATGTATTAGAGATATATATTTTTATGCTGCAAAAGTAGCCGATATTACAAAACAGCGACCAAAATGTGTAATGTAAATCCTAGATCAGCAAACTTACAAGGGAAATGCCAAAAAAAACGCCTCGTACAGGTTAAACTTCCATTTTCTTGGAAATCTATTGTACTTTGCGTCTCTACGACAGCAAGTTGTTGGTGTCTGGAAGGTGAACTTCAATAAGAACGTCTCTACTTTTCCTTAAACATAAATACCCATTACAATAATTTGCTGCCGAGTGAGTAATTAATGAACGGAGAATTTTTTTAAAATTTTTTTTCCTATACTGCAGACCTGCAATGAACAGGATACGCATCCACGTTTTGCCATCAAGTCGGAACCGGGTGACCCAGACACCCCGTCCTCAGGAGCCTCAGGCATGCTCCTTCACCCAGCGACAATGCTCTCAGACCCGCCTGGAAGGCCTTGAGTTCTGCATCAAACACATTCTGGAGGACAAGAATGCCCCGTACAAACAGTGCAGCTATGTCTCCTCTAAGAATGGCAAGCGCTGTCCCAACGCTGCACCAAAGGTCGATAGGAAAGACGGGTATGTTTTGAAATAAAAGTCTAAATTTATTCTCATATAACCCTCAGAGCCCAACAGACACATTCTGCATCCAAATTAATAACCCTTAATTGAATTGCCCATGAAGTATTCTTTGCAGCTTGGTAGTGAGCATCTCAAGTTAAACTGCTCACCTTGACAATTGCAGATTGTTTATTTATGTGAGTGTTGGTGAGAGAAAAATACAATTTAACTATAATAAATATTCTGTTTCTCCTCCTGCTTCCTCGCCTAACACCATAACACGTATCAAAATAAACATGGGAACTTAACCCTTCTGAATATACTTGTTTTTTTTCTGTTGTGTATTTGGTTGTTAAAACGTCCACATTGTCTCCAACAACGGGATGACATAACTTCCCACATTGTACGAAAAATTTTCTTTCAGTGATTCAAAAATGGGCGTAAGTCACCTGTGTACATCATCCGCCAGTAATTCAGTGACAAGACTTCGATGAATAAAACTGATATTTTTCTAAAGGCTCTGGATTTGACAGATTCAAGCCAATCTCCTTTTCCTGCAAACATTTTATGCTAAGATATACACAGAAATAATATAAGGAACTGTCTTAGTTTCTTTGATTATAAAGGCTGATATACTGCTCGTATTAGACGACTCTTCTAAAGAAAGGAAGTACATTATGTATATTCCTCATAATGACAAAGTGAAGGTAGTGCAATTACTCTTGCCTCTGTTTCTATAGCTGGGTTGAAGCCTCCTGCTCACTCAAAGTCCCTGGAGGAAACCAAGACCCAAACACAACAAACCTTTAAACAAACCCAAGCAGCTCTCTGACTCAGCTGTCCTTCATCCCTTCAATTTCATTTTCTTTTAGAGTGACGTTCTGTACCGAGCACACGCGTAGGAATGCCATGGCCCTCCGGGCTCAGATGAGAAAGGCCTCGTCTGGTCCATCCCCAGAGACACTGTTGTCTCAGCTTAGTGGGTACAACCGTGCAGAGGCGCGCAGCCTTGACGGCGGCCGCTCTGAAGCAAGTCGTATTCTAGGTAAATGGTCTTGTGGAGATTGAGTGGTCAACTGTAGGCATCTCAGGGAAGTCTCCCATGTGTGCATTGACTTATCTTCTGTTTTATGGTGTGAGTAAATCAACGTTCCCATTTATCCTGTAGTTTTAACATGTGCATATACAGTCGACATGACTAATGTTTTTAACTGCACTCCTCCGGGCAGATGAGGACAGTCTGAGTGAGGAGGAGCAGGGTCCTTTGGTATTAGACCAGACATGGAGGGGCGACCCCGACAGCGAGGCCGACAGTATCGACAGCGATCACGAGGATCCTCTGAAGTAAGCTGAATTATTTGACTTGGTCTATTGTGTTTATTCTAGGTGAAACATAAGAGACAATCTGTATATTTTTGTTTAATTTTGTATTTGTGAATCAGCAGACTGTGTTGTCCTTCTGCAACAGCATTTTACCTGTTTCAACCACACCAGCAGTCTCCTTATGATGTTTGAGTCTAGTGTGAGACCTAGTATTGACATTTACACTGGCCCAGTGTTTGGCCTAATATCAAACCGGTTTGAAAATGTTTACATTGGACCAACCTAACATGCCACATGTAATTTGAAGGTGGTAAAATGTGTTCAGTTGGATTTAAAATTATGTTGTATCACTTTTTGTGGAGTTGCTGAGAGCTCCGAGAGGTTTTCATAATGAACCTCTTTGTGCTCAGACACGCAGGAGTGTACACAGCAGAGGAGGTGGCACTAATCACTCGAGAGAAACTCATCCGGCTCCAGTCGCTCTACATCGACCAGTTCAAACGCCTGCAGCACCTGCTTAAGGAGAAGAAGCGACGGTACCTCCACAGCCGCAAAGTGGAGCATGAAAGTCTTGGTAACTAAATGTTTTGGTGTCGATTCCTCACTTGTTCGACAGTTCTGTTTAGGAATTCAAGCCGACAAGTTGCCTGACGTTTTATCTACATTGACAGGAAGCAGCCTGCTGACAGGGCCTGAAGGACTGTCCATGAAGGAGAGAGAGAACCTGAAGAAGCTCAAAGCTCTGCGTCGATACCGTCGTCGGTATGGCGTGGAAGCCCTGCTGCACCGTCAGCTCAGGGAGCGGAGGCAGGCTGTGACAGAAGGAGCTCCTCAGGTGAGATCCTACCACAATAGGACTGAGTGAAAACACTGTTTTCATTCTCTCCAACGGAGTCTCAGCAAAATACCCTGTTGCTCAAAACAAACCTGTGGATTTCTGCTCTGATTGTGGCATCCAGCAACTATAAATTGAACCCCTCCTTTTCTCTTCTTGTAGCCACACACAAGAACCATGTATGAGAAATGCATGTCTTTTGAGGAGGGAACTCGATGTACCCACCCCTGCCTCCCCATGACCCGGCACTGCGTCTCACGTATCCTCAGTGACGTTTCTATCAGCGGTTTGACTCAATAAAACCACAACATTATTATTTTCAATTCAGGTTGGATTTTCATGTTTCTTTCTATACTGGTTCACTGTTATCTTATCATCCACCTTGAGCTGTTAAATGTCTAACTGTACTAATTGCCTGAGATGTCTCTTCTTCAAATCTCTTCCAAGTCATCCTCACTTTGGCCCCAATCAAGACCAGTAGCTTGCAGTAGCTGCTGGTTTCAAAGGGAGCCTAAATGAACGTCTTCCTGTGGTCTGTTGATTTCTCCCCAGAGATACAAAGGGTTTAATCAGTTCAGTTGGAAGCAACAAAAGAACTTTGCCAGCCTGTCTTCATTTGCTGAATATTCATTCAAATGGACTTGTCCGTTAACGCTGTTCTCTTCGTAACGGTTAACAAAAAGTTGTTTTGTTTTCCTGCAATAACCAGTTCTCTATGTCCAGACATCAGTTTGAACAAGCTGATCAAATCCTGCCAAGTATTTCTGCTCGGACAACAAATCACTTAACACTGTACAAAACCACTCAAGCATGTCATTAATTCCTTTGAGCCTTTTGCAACTTCACAAAAAGACACTTCATACGGAATTAGAGAGGGTATAAAGAAATGAACATTTTTTAAAACAGGACACTTTGTGTTTTCACAACTTCACTTTTTAGTCCAGTTAAATTAAAGTTACTGCAGACACATCTGACCAACGAGCAGAGGGAGCATTCACATGTTTTGTGATAATGAATTTTGGTTCACTTAAGTTTATCAGTGTAAAAGTCACTGAGCCAAGGAAACACTCCAAATGTACAAACTCCTCCAGGTAATACAAACAGTTGTGAAAACGTCCTGAGTGTGTGGGAACATCTTGTATTTGTCCTTGACTGCCAGACTCTCAGACATCTTCCAGGACAGCAATCAGGTGCTTTTCAAGTTATGTCCAGGTCTGAAGGATCTCCCATGTGACCGCGCTGTGCATATGGGTCAGTCTGATGATCCTCGCTGCCCGCTTCATCTCACAGTGCCTCCCCTGATGTACCAGCCAGAGCAAGAGCCTCCAGCGCAGGAGCAGCTCACAACTGCCAGCAAAGACATGTACCTGAGTGCAGCTGAGCTCCAGCCCACAGAAAGCCTTCCTCTGGAGTTCAGTGACGTACGTAGAAATGCTCCCTTTCTTATCTCACCTTGGCTCTACGCACATGTCAGGTTCTACACTCAGTATTTTGGAAAAACCATGGGTGTAAATACCTCCTGTTATGCAGGACCTGGATGTGGAAGGAGACGGTATGCAGGGTCCTCCGTCCCCCTTACAGTTTGACACAGCCCTGGCTCTGGAGGACCAGACTATCAGAGCCATTGCTGAGGCCCCAATGGACATCCTGACTGGAGAAGACCCAGACCAGGTTGACCTGGACGCCTCAGGACAGGAGCTTTCTGAAAGAGACGTGGAGGCCATCATGCATCACCAGGTTAACTATTAACTAGGCGCTTTTCCATATCTCGTACTTTTCTGTTGATTAATGCTGCCCAGGCCCCAAATACCTGAAGTTTCTCATAGTTATCATTTCAAGTCATGAAGGTCTGGTGAATTAAACTGATGAATATGAGAGAGTAGATCCATTAAGTCACATCATCCACCTGCACTGCTCATGTTTTCAAGTTGTCATAAAAGTTGCCTGCATGGGCCTCACGTAGCGAAGACTAACGGTGTACAAAGGTTAAAAAATGAATGACCTAATTATATGCACTTATTTCATCTCAGTGAGTCTCTGCTGTAATTAATGATCGAGCTGGTCTCCTCCCCTCGTTACTGTATCAACAAAAGCTCCCCAACACGTGTTAATCCATCTTAAACCAGAGATGAGCAAACATCTGAAAGTTTGGCCAAAATCCCTGCGTTTTGTAAACCAACCAAACCTGGCGACCGCTGCGAGGACACTAGAAGCTGCTATCAGGGCAGGCAGCTCACATCTGCAAACTGTTTAAAAGAACTGTCCAACAACATATAAACGATTTTCTAATGGGTTTCCTTCCATATTTCTGCTGGTGTGTGACAGGTGGTGACATTCAGTAATGCACAGTGTTTACATGGAGTTGATGGACTTCACCCTCCACACTCAGAATCAACATCTTGACATTTGGCACTAATAACTCAGATGTGGGTCAAAGCAGCAGTCACGCATCTATAGTTCTATCTTTGCGCTGAACAATAAGCTTCCATGAATGTTGCATTGATCTTTTTTAACGTGGTTGAAGTCTTCAATGGAAAAGGAACAAATCATCTTTGTATTGCAGCTAGTTTGACTGATGGAGTCGAGTGCAACCTTGAACATTACAGCTCGAAACAAACCAACAGCTCTTCTTAATTTCTATTAAATTTACTCTTGTGTCTGCACACCCACATCTTCCCTTCTCAGGTGGTGTCCGAGGTCGTAGAAGATGAAGACAACGCCACTGATAATTCCCTCCAAGACGCCGCTACCGTAGACGCCCCCAGATGAACAAACGCCGCCTCGACTCTTGTCTGAAGTTTCACTTCCTCACAGACTGACACTCGCAGACCAGCTCAACCCTGTTCAGGCTTTTCTTAGTAGACTGTTAGACTTTACATTCATTGATAGTTCTGTCATGCGTGTATTGTTTTGTTGAGGTCACGTTGCATTCAATTGTGCCCGTTTTTGTCGGAGGGTTGGATCCACCGAGGCCGGCTGCCCTGGAACGATGGTATTACTTTTGTATCAGATTAATTAAAACCGAAGGTCATCTCTCATCTAACATGGATTACTACTTCATTCATTTGTCAAACATTTCTTAAAGATCACCTAAAGACATGTGAGATAAAAATACTCTGCAAGTTCAATTACCTCATTAAATCATTAGAAACTACAACTCTACTCGCTCATTGGAGACCAGATTCTATCAGAACTCTGCTTGGACACAAAGTGTCTCTGAAAGCCGGCTTGCTGTCGACATGAAGTTTGAAGAAGACCGCCCACTCTGCCCTGCTGGTGAAACAACAATGATTTCCTCTCTGATTATTGTACTGATACTTTCAAATCATCACATTTGGTCCAAGTTAAACGTAAAAACTTGCTGCAGACGGTTTTTTTTTATACAACAACACACGGCTACACACGTACTGTCAGATATGGGAAACATTCTAAAGAATTGAATCAACCTGTATTTGCACTCGGCCTTTCGGACAGATGGTGAATGATTGGTGGAATCTGAAACTAGTCTACATCAGTCCCCCCCCCTCCGGTCCTGGGGAGACGTCTCCCTGCATGTTCCAACACAAAGGATTCAAATGACTGCGTCGTCATCAGGCTCATGACACCTGTAAACTCTCTTACTTTGGTCTTACTGGCCCCACCTAGCTGTGATCAAAGGTTTCTACTGTCATGAAAACAGAATCATGGAATTTAAATCTAAAATGTGAATTACCAGGCCTGGAAAAGACCTGGGAACATAAAGCCAAGACGTTCTGGAAATGGACTTCACAAATAGAAGTACTGTAGGGAATATGTGGAAATTAAGATCAACTTAATATACCTGATTATATTGTAGTTTGGGATTAAACCAAAGTGCTTGAAAAAGTATTTCCGTTTTGAGTGATAATTCACATTAACAACTCACCAAACATCAATTAACAGCCTAACAAACATGAACGTCTCAAACAGAAACTTAATTAAGCTGATTTCAGATGTTTCGTTGATAACACACATGCATCCGAGCAGAGGACATTTAAATCCTCTCACACAGGCAGTTTTTAGAGGTAAAAGTTGTGTTTGGCAGCGGAGGACAGCCTCCACATTTCGGGGCGGGTAATGCAATTTCATGCAATGACATCACTTTTCTTCGACCCAAACACACCGAACTGAGCGGAGAAAAGCGGCTGCAGCAGCCGGAGGAGGAGGAGGAGGACGCCGCCTGGACAATGAGCTCCACATATTAACGTTTGAAGGACATACGGTGTCTCATCTGTTGTCTTTTTTTTTTTTTGAAAGATGTCGCGGCAGCGTCGAGCCACCAGATGAGGTGAGTTTAAAAACGCCGTCTCACGCGCGTCCACGATGGAAATCCGCTCGAATAGCGACACGGGGGCTGCTTCTTCTTCTGGAGGTTGTTTTAACGGGAAGTAAAAATCTGATTGAAATCCATTCGGATTGCTGTGTTTTAAATGAGCCCGTGTTTCCAGTCGCTGGGATGGAAGGGCGTAGCAGCGAAGGGGGGACCCGTGTCGGCGCAGGGGTTTTGGTTTGAAGGGCCTGTCCCCAAAAAAGAAAAAAAAAAAACAATCCAGGTTCTTCCAGGTCCACATCGGGTTCAGTGTAACAGGCTGAAACAGCCGTGTCGTTGCTCGAGTCTGGTTTTCAGATCTGAAAGGGGAACATGGAAAAGGAAGTATCAGCTGGGTCCTGGCAGGGTTTCATCTGAAGCTGAGAGGCAGTTTGTGATGGAAATAAACTGCAGTTTTCACTCAAATGAAGGCTGGAGACTCTGATTCTGCACAACCACCAGGCCCGAACGTCCAAAACATCCCTGTTCAGTGAAGCAGCCCCCCCCCCCTAATATTCAAATGTGCTCCCCCATTATATTGATATTATAAATACATAAACCATGCTATTCAAAGACCGGCTCTGTAGGTAGAACAAGTCTCTAGTCGTAATTGGAGAGGTTTCCTGGAAAGTTAAAGCAGCATAATGTATCTTTGCTTAGCAACAGCGGCCTCTCCTGGCACAAGTGATAATGATATGTTGGCAGCAGAGTACCGCACTACTTGGAACATTGTTACATGGTCATTGCGATCGGAGCTTGTTGTCTGTCTTGTTCGAACTCACGGCAGTTGTGTAGAAATGCTAAAGGTTAGCGTTACACTGACTAAGTGAGGATCTCGCCTCCATCGTTACTGCGTGTAGCCTTAAAGATAATGAAGCACATTGTCACATAGGTAAATCTCCAAAGGGAAAGTGGGACGTACGGACATATGTGTGTTCAGTCATCGGTCAAATTACGTTTTGTAGCATGTAAACCTGAATGCCTTAAATGAAATATTGTAGATTTAGAAAAAGGTCAGATTTTTGCCGGCCATTGAGTCTTTGTTTAGCATTTTAGCTTCAGATATTTAGTTTCACCTTTGTTTGACAGGTGCTGTACAAACACAGGTTTGATCGGATGAAGTAGAGGATTGGCCTGACGCCAATATATGAAAACTATTCAGCCTTATAGGAGCAAGTGAAGTGTTATGGGATCCACAAGGCTCCTTTTCAGTCGGTGTGATGACAATCCACATTTTCCGAATGTCACTCGAGTCATGCGGTGTGGTTCTTGTTTGTTTTCACATTGTCGAGGGTTTTAATGGGAATTAAACATGTGCCTGGATGTTTAGCGGATTAAACTGGATTTAAAACATCTCTGACGTCCTGCTGTTGGGAGGCAAACCTCCAAACGTGCCTGTTGATTTAAGGCCGGCTCGTGATGTTTTCCTTGTCTTCAGAACAAAGACCAAGTTAGAAAGAAACGAGGATGGAAGAATAGTTTGAACGTGGCCAGAATTCAGGTTGTAAAATATTGAATCGTCCCTTAAGAAACACTCGATGAATCTTTTAGTCTTTGCAGGCTGTATTTTCCTAATTCTGTTTTGAACAGAAATGTCTTTTCCAGATTGTTGATGTAATGTTGCAGTTTGTTGCTTTTGGCAGTTGCAGTCAATGAATGAACATCGTGTAAGAAGACTAGCAGACCCATCCAACCGTTGACCTCATGATTGGAGCAACAAAGGCTTCCTGAATGAAGGAAATGAAAAAGGGAAGACGGTGAAGCTTTGAGTTTCTAACCTTGTAGTCCGCCATGAGGACAGAATGACGAAGTGTTTCTGTGTAGTAACTTGTTAATTGTTTAATTGTTAAGCTGATGCATGAATTGAAACAGGAGTGCTGAATGGATTTGGAACAAACTTTGGTTGCTCCATCCTGAGGAGTGACCTCACAGCTGCTCTGCAGATAAATGAGGTTCCACCCTCGGTCGCTTGATTACATTTACGGCCTGTGTTTTCTATGTTTGAGCGGGACTCAAGTTTTTAAGAGGCCTGTCCCAGAGCAACTCTGAGATTGCATTTCCAAGCTGTGCCGCATTACATCATGAAAAGCCAAGCCAGTGACTTTATTCGAGTGTAATGGGCAGTATAAGTGCTGGCGGGCTCTGCTCGCCTCTGATTGTTCACAGATGTTCTGCACGCCTTTGTGTCCCACATACAGACGCCACATAGGGTGTTCACATTTTACGATGCAGGGGAAACATGGCATGGAGTAAGTGTGCAATTTGGCTGTTGGTTGTGTTATTTAATTGTTTACCACCGCAAAACATAGTAGCTCTGGAATAATCGACTGTGAACTATAAATATTAAGAGGAAAGTCATTTATCAAGAGTTCACAGCAACGCTAGCGGCTGCCTATATACACCTGCAGTAAGTATTTCTGGCCACCCGAGGGCAGCAGAAACAAGTAGTGGACACAGCATTGACATATCAGCAGCTTTTAAGTTGATATTTTGAACTTTTTTTTAGCAAACAGCTGTTTATTTCTACATCCGGCAGATAGGCAGCAACATTATGAGTCTTTTGGAGTCGTATTTCTGTGAATGTCAGTCCAATATTCACTCTTTAAGCTTTGTTTTTGGTCTCTATCAACTCTAGAGGGAAATATCCAGCTCAATCCTCCACTATGGTCACCAGCTGGTTGTTAACTGTGCCAGTCCGTAGAGGTCCAACATTCAGAACAAAGTTTGGGTGACACAATTTGCAATCATGTGGGATAAATGTTGTCAGTGGAGTCCAGATAACGGGGTTCATCATGCTTATCGGCCTTCTGGAGAAAAGTGCCCACGTAAGTGTGTGTATTGCTTCAAAAAGTAAAAAAAGTTTTGCAAAAAGTAGGTAGAAGTTGGTCTCTATCAATTATAAAGGAGCTCTGCTCAGGGAGCCGTCACTCAGATTCATGGTTAAAAGGCGACATGGAGGGTAGCTGAGTGATGCCTTCAGAACCGCCCGTTCCAAAGGCAGTTTGAAGACATCAGTTGCAGGGATGTGTTGCCAGCACCACGTCAGACCCTCCTCCTCCTCTCTCAACCAAGTCTGCTATGGTTGAACTCAAAGATTTATCAGTTAGATATAATCATCAGGTTAATGAATGAAAACAATTGTACAACAGTACGATAGCAGCGGCAAATGATTCGGTTCATTATCATTATCACTTTTTTTATCATTTTAATATGAAGAAAAGACTCAGATTTACGCAGTCATGAGACATCTTGTGTCAGAACATATTTCATATACAAATTCTCTGATTGTAGAAGCTGAATCAGATCCTGTGGATTAATTGTCTGCTTCAGCTCTACCAAGCAACTTTAGTTGTGACTCGAAGCATCTTCAGGCAGTGTAACGAACTCAGACACTCAAGGTCAGGCCGTCTTTGAAATATCACTTCATGAGGTCGTCGTTGGCACTTTTACAGGGAGGAAAGAGCAATAAATAGTCAGTTTGAAGGGTAGTCGGGGTGCGCAGACGGGTCAGAGCTCCCTACAGTCGTCCTATCTCCCCGGTGTCAACCTCCCCCCTGCATACACGGCTCTGCTTTGAAGATAGGCTCCTTATCAGTTCAGGCCTTTATCACCCCTCTGTCTGATGCATGCAGGTACTGCAGTTACCATGGTTATACACCAAAGGCACTTCTGCCGCCTGCATTAGCATCTCAATATATTCATCAGTCCCCCCCGAGTTGGCGCGATATGACAGAGCCCACAGCAGGAGTGAAGAGTAACTGAGAGCTCTGCAAGACACTATCATCATCATCATCATCATCATCACTCTGTTTGCACGCACACAATGCTGATATTTAGATGAAAGGAATTATCTTCCTCTGCATTGTTTCCCCAGCAGCTCTTTTGTTTTCTCTCGTCTCAACTCACTGGTATTATTTGTATGCAGGACGTAAACAGAGGAAGAGCAACGAACGGCCTCGGCCGCGTTTCTTATCTCCACACAAACCGTTTCTGCGCCTGCTGCGTCGAACACGGCCTCCGAAGAACGTAGGATCGAATATGCCTGAGGAATCTTAATAGTGTGCGAGGGAGCAAATGCAGGGGACTCGTTCAAAATCCAACCGACATAGGAATCTGTGGTCATACAAACATTGGAAGTTGGCAAAACACGGCTCCCGCTGCAGCTGTAACAAACATTCAATTCATCAGTCCGGCCAGAGAAAATATGGCTTGGAATGTAGCTTTAATCCATCCAAGCAAACAGGGTCACCGCCACTTCCTGTTTAATTAAATACTCGTAATTTTGTTGAGTTTGACACCAAATGAATCCAAACTTTCCTTTTATATTTTTAGGTTTGAGTGATAACTCGGATGAAGCAGCTGCAGTCTGTAATCCGGCTGTGTTGCATCCTCGTGAAGGCGTTGAACAGTCCTCCTCTGTGCACTCTATTTTCATTTGTCTTTAAATAAGTTGCTTCATGTGTCTGCCCCTCCCCACCAGCTTCAATCCCCAAACCCTCTCCCACAAGGTGCTTAGTGAGCTCAATGTTTTGAAACTCTCATGAGCTTCCTGTTTCCAAACCCCATCAGCTCAATCAATACGCCTTGAAAAACACTCTTCTCACGGAGATTGTTTGGGAGCCTCGAACAAGAGTCTCCATATATAACCCTGCATATTATCTTTTATTCTGGACCATAAATAGATCCTTCCTCTCAGACGGACCTTGGGGAAAGGATGTTTGGCCCTGCTGAGATAGCACCACGGGCTCCTTGCGGCTGAGATGAGGCCAGATGTAGAGAAAGTGGCCGCTGCTAAGCCACATGGGCGCCTCCTTTACCTTCTCCTGTCTGCCGGCTTTGTTCTATCGATGTCTGAATCCTAAAGCACGTTTAACCTGGTCCGGCTCTGCTCGGTTCAGCTTGCTTCACTGAACCTGATATTGATTATTGTTCATAATCAAATAGATTATCAGCTCGTCAGCTAACATGAAGGACGCTGAGTTCAATCACATACAACATCAGAACTACAACCGCCGCCGTCGATGAATGCAGGGCTCAACAATAAGGATTGACAGCTTGTAGGCAGCTCTGGGAGTTGCATTGTGGGTAATGTAGGCACCAGGTTTTGACAATGATTGAGAATGCTGCATCCTGTTATGATAACTCCCCATTGTGAGTTGATGTTATAGCAATTTGTTGTTTTTCTGAACAGTATAAAACAAACATTGAGCCGGACTGTAATTCGGTCAGATTTGGTTTCTCTGACCCAACTCGCGCTCTCATCAACAACTGGCTCTCATGTAGCCTGCAGCCAAGAAATGAAGAATAGGCCTTTTATTCAACTGGAAGTCTCCATCAGTGCCACGTTTCAAGACGCAGCTCAAAGACGGAACGGATTGATTTTAGCCAATTTTCTTTCTTGAAGCCACTTCTTGATTCCTTGATTTGTTTTCTAGCAGTTCTCTTCAAGGTGTGTTTGTTTGTTTGTATTTGTGTTTCTGATGCTGCTGTTGGATAATTCCTCAGTTGACTCTTCCTTTCTGTTGTTTATTGTGGTAGTTGTGTGTATGTGAGGGGTTCAGTGTGTGTGTGAGCAGCCTGTTCTGCCCAGGTTACAGTATGCTGGTGCAGGAAGAGTACCGCACTACTTCTGACAACCAGACCAGCCGCGTCACGTCAGTCACCAGGACCGTCCGGCCTCGGCAGCATCGTGCTCGACCTCCACATGTTTTCCAGGCATGTCGGGTCTGGTGCTGATATGATTCACTGAACATCAGGTATTGGAAACACACGTGGAAATGCAGTCTGGTTGTCAGAGGACACCACGTCTGGAGGCAACCTGCCTTTAGAAGAGCCACAACAAATGGTTCTTATTTTTTTCATGTTTTGCTGGAACGAACCGGGAAGTCTTCTCTCATTTGATGGATTTATGAAGGTCAGCGTAGTTCTGGAATGACATTGCCGTGAAGGTAAAGTTATCTAAAGCATGTGAAGGTGATTTTCTCTTTGTATGTGTTGCGCAGACGTCTGAGGCAGCCACTGATGATGGCGGCACCTCCTGACTTCCTAATGAGGTCCGATTAAGCCGAGGCTTCATGCACATTAACACAAGATGCCTCCGCCGCCGCCGCCGGGTGTTTATAGTCCCAGCTGTAGACCTGCACATCTCCTAGCTGAAGCCTGGGTATCACATTTCTTGCAGGCGGATGAGCGCTCCGTCCTCACATGGAGCTGTGCACTTTACTGCCCATTAAACTGTCTGCCCCTCAATGGGGGTTTGTACCCCAGGAGTCTGATTTACAACTCTTAATTCAGAATTTCCCTGACAGTTCTCTCAGGCTCCATTAGGATGGACCATCTGCTAACGGATCTGCCTTCTCTATCTCTACTACATCTGCAACCTGTAATTATTTTCCTCTGATCAATCGATGCATCATTTAGTTGTTAGATAAAAGTTCAAAATGTAAGTTTTTAGCTAGATTGACGACATCACTCGAGAACCATGTTGACGCGTTCCTGCGTCACACAGTGGGATAAACTTCCTGTCATCTCATGACATCATGACCAGCATGTGTTTGAAAAGCAGGTCGATGACCAGTGTGATGAAAAGTCTTTCC